>JAHHUM010001937.1:0-73837 GCA_036173005.1 Crenichthys baileyi | reverse complement strand
TTTTCAGGGTATATGCCTGAATCTACTTTGTATTTGAGTGTGATATGTAGTGTTGGGACCCCAGCCATGGGTTACAACATTAAAGGCCAGTAAGAACTTTTCTGGAACTTTCAGAATAAATTGCATTAACCTATTTCCAGCTCAGCCAGGAACAGGAACAAGAGCATTATGGAGGTTAGCTGCAAGTTAACCCTTTGTTCACAACTTCTCCCCAACACGGTTCACGTAAGAGGTAGTGTTTGGGCAGAGAAGATTAGTTTAGCGGTAAATAATCTAAATAATGTTCATTTAATGACGTTTTTGTTTTTGTTGAGAAACTCAGCTACAGTAAGTTCTAGCAGACAAGCACTCAGCTAAGGATGTGTTCTGTGTTGTTTTTTTATAAGTTAAGACAAACTTTATTTAAAGGGTGGTGTTTAAACACAAGATAGTCCATAACGCGCTGTCCATGCTTATGCATGTCAACCCTTTTATTAGTGGTATTTAAAAGGTATACGTTTGATTCTGATGATAAGCTATAAGTTTCTTTTGTTAGCTCCAACCGCTAACAGCTAATAACACGTGCTTGCCTACTTTGAGTTAGCTGAAGATCATTTACCCAAAAAGGTTGTTAGTTTCCAATGTAGGAAATAATATTTCCCTAAATATTGTTTCTATAAATATTATTTTAATAAATAAAGCAGCTATTAAACACCATTAAGAGCCATTTATCCAAAAGGTTTGGTTCTTATTCAAAATATTATTTCCTTAAATATTATTTTAATAACTAAAGGCAGCTAATTAAACACCATTGAGAATTGGTCATCCAGAAGGTTGATTTTATTTCAGCAAAACATTCTTTAAAATGTTTTATCAAAATTTTTTATCAGATCTTGCAATGTAAATGGTTGTTTGAAGGTACACCAATTATTGCCTAAGTTGTTCCAAGACTAACGTAAGTTAATTTCAAGATTCTTCAAGATAATCCTTGGTTCTCAAACATAAATAATATTGCATCGTAATGTTGCATCACTCTTTTGGTCATGGTTTTCAACCACCTTTGATCAACTTCTTTATATTGTACATAACCCATTAGTCTTCCTTATTCTTTCATTCTGCTTGGTAGTTTAGTTGGGTTGTTTTAGCATAGTTAAGAGTTTGTTGATTGAAATATGTTTGACTTTGAATTGACTTATTTTTGCTAATAAATTCTTGTATTTCAAGAAATTGTGTGAATTCACAGCACAACCCTTAACAGACCGAAATATTATTTAATAAAATGCTAAGGTATTAATATTAAATATTAAATAGTATATTCATAATCACAACAGTAGGCATTTGTAACTCCTAATATACCTTTACTTTCCCTTAGACTTAAGACAAACTCTTGAAGCTCCTTTTACCCAGGAGGAAATTAAATCAGCTATATCATCCATGCAGTCAGGAAAATCGTCAGGGCCCGATGGGTTCTCTGCAGATATCTTTAAGACATTCTCAATGACCTCTCATCCTTTTTGCATTTAGTTTTTACTGGTTCGCTGGCGTCTGATGCTCTTCCTCGCACATGTTATCAGGCCTGTTTCTCTGTGCTGTTAAAGAAGGACAAGGACCCATTGGACTGTTCATCTTACAGACCTATATCTTGGTTAAACACCAATGTCAAGATGGCTTGACACTGGCTAAATTGCTGGCTCGTCGACTATTCAATTCAATTCTATTCAGTTTATTTACATAGCGTCAATTCACAAAGCATGTCGTCTCAAGGCACTTCACAAAGTCAGGTACATACATTTCAATTAATCCTAACCATTGAACAGTGCAGTCAGATTCAGTTATTTATTCAAATTGGATAAAAAGTTTTTCTATCTATCCCAGTAGACTGCATCGAGTCAGAGATTTGTAGCAGTCACTCCTCCTGGATGAGCTTGTAGCGACAGTGGACAGTCACTGGCGTTGACTTGCAGCAATCCTCATACTGAGCATGCATGTAGCGACAGTTGAGAGGAAAAACTCCCTTTTAACAGGAAGAAGCCTCCAGCAGAACCAGGCTCAGTGTGAGCGGCCATCTGCTACGACCAACTGGGGGTTTGAGAGAACAGAGCAGAGACACAAAAAGAACACAGAAGCACTGATCCAGGAGTACTTTCTATGGGAAGGAAAAGGTAAATGTTAATGGATGTAACTCCTTTAGTCGTTTCACCTAGAAAGAAGGAACAGATAAACTCTGAGCCAGTTTTTAAGATTAGAGTCTGAAAGAGAGCACATATAATTAGTTACAGTAGAAGTTCAGTCAGTAGCTATGTCTAGGAGAGAGAAAGGGTTAAACACTGAAAGACAGGGCCATGTGGATCATCGGTAGAGGGTGAGCATTAAGTTGTTGCCAGCAGAAGCTTGGACGATGCCCCCCTCCAGGACGGTGTCACAGGTAGACACAGAGTCAGGCCAGGTGTAGCTTCTAGGAAGAGAAAAGAGAGAGAACATAAAGTTAAAAGCTGAAATAACAGCAAATAATGCAAAATTGGAGAGTAGTGTGAGAATGTAGCGAAGAGAGTGAAATTGGTCATTATGTCCTCCAGCAGCCTAAGCATATAGCAGCATAACTACAGAGATAGCTCAGGATAACTTAAGCCACTCTAACTATAAGCTTTATCAAAAAGGAAAGTTTTAAGCCTAGCCTTAAAAGTAGACAGGGTGTCCGCCTCACGGACTAAAACTAGGAGCTGGTTCCACAGGAGAGGAGCCTGATAACTAAAGGATCTGCCTCCCATTCTACTTCTAGAGACTCTAGGAACCACCAGTAAACCTGCAGTCTGAGAACGAAGTGCTCTGTTAGGAACATATGGACCAATCAGATCTCTGATGTACAGGGGTTGGGCAATGAAACTGAAACACCTGTCATTTTAGTGTGGGAGGTTTCATGGCTAAATTGGACCAGCCTGGTAGCCAGTCTTCATTAATTGCACATTGCACCAGTAAGAGCAGAGTGTGAAGGTTCAATTAGCAGGGTAAGAGCACGGTTTTGCTCAAAATATTGAAATGCACACAACATTATGGGTGACATACCAGAGTTCAAAAGAGGACAAATTGTTGGTGCACGTCTTGCTGGCGCATCTGTGACCAAGACAGCAAGTCTTTGTGATGTATCAAGAGCCACGGTATCCAGGGTAATGTCAGCATACCACCAAGAAGGACGAACCACATCCAACAGGATTAACTGTGGACGCAAGAGGAAGCTGTGTGAAAGGGATGTTTGGGTGCTAACCCGGATTGTATCCAAAAAACATAAAACCACAGCTGCCCAAATCACGGCAGAATTAAATGTGCACCTCAACTCTCCTGTTTCCACCAGAACTGTCCGTCGGGAGCTCCACAGGGTCAATATACATGGCCGGGCTGCTATAGCCAAACCTTTGGTCACTCATGCCAATGCCAAACGTTGGTTTCAATGGTGCAAGGAGCGCAAATCTTGGGCTGTGGACAATGTGAAACATGTATTGTTCTCTGATGAGTCCACCTTTACTGTTTTCCCCACATCCGGGAGAGTTACGGTGTGGAGAAGCCCCAAAGAAGCGTACCACCCAGACTGTTGCATGCCCAGAGTGAATCATGGGGGTGGATCAGTGATGGTTTGGGCTGCCATATCATGGCATTCCCTTGGCCCAATACTTGTGCTAGATGGGCGCGTCACTGCCAAGGACTACCGAACCATTCTTGAGGACCATGTGCATCCAATGGTTCAAACATTGTATCCTGAAAGCGGTGCCGTGTATCAGGATGACAATGCACCAATACACACAGCAAGACTGGTGAAAGATTGGTTTGATGAACATGAAAGTGAAGTTGAACATCTCCCATGGCCTGCACAGTCACCAGATCTAAATATTATTGAGCCACTTTGGGGTGTTTTGGAGGAGCGAGTCAGGAAACGTTTTCCTCCACCAGTATCACGTAGTGACCTGGCCACTATCCTGCAAGAAGAATAGCTTAAAATCCCTCTGACCACTGTGCAGGACTTGTATATGTCATTCCCAAGACGAATTGACGCTGTATTGGCCGCAAAAGGAGGCCCTACACCATACTAATAAATTATTGTGGTCTAAAGTCAGGTGTTTCAGTTTCATTGTCTAACCCCTGTATGATGGAGCTAGATCATTAAGGGCTTTATATGTGAGGAGGAGAATTTTAAATTCTATTCTGGATTTAACAGGGAGCCAATGAAGGGAAGCTAAAATAGGAGAAATATGATCTCTCTTTTTAATTTTCATCAGAACTCTTGCTGCAGCATTTTGAATGAGCTAAAGGCTTTTAACTGCATTTTGTGGACATCCTGATAGTAAAGAATTACAATAGTCCAGCCTTGAAGTAACAAATGCATGGACTAGTTTTTCAGCATCAATCCTGGACAGGATATTTCTAATTTTGGCAACGTTCCGGAGGTGAAAGAAGGTCCTAGAAACCTGTTTAATATGGGATTTAAATGACATGTCCTGGTCAAAAATAACACCAAGGTTTTTTACTTTATTATCGGAGGTCAATTTAATGCCATCCAAGTTAAGTGATTGACTAAGCATTTTCTGTTTCAAAGACTCCGATCCCAAGACGACAACTTCTGTCTTGTCTAAATTTAGAAGCAGAAAATTTAAAGTCATCCAAGTTTTTATGTCTTCAAGACATGCTTGTAGTCTATCTAACCGGTTGGGCTCATCAGGATTTATGGATAAGTAAAGCTAAGTATCATCAGCGTAAGAGTGAAAAGTGGTGAAGGACTAGGGAATGTCCTTCCTTGTATTATCTCTTCTGACCAGACTTGTTTTGTTAATAATCACCATTCTTTTTACTGTTTTCTTTTTAATGTTAGATGTTTGTTTGACATTATCTACAAATCTAACAATCATGTGGCAGAATGCCTGATCTCCATGGATGCTGAAAAGGCATTTGATAAGCATCAGTTGGGATTATTTCTTTTTTACCCTGGAGAAATTTGGTTTTGGCCCTTTATTTTGCTTTTGACTAAAACTGTTATATATGTGTATTTCGGCTTCAGTGTTAAGAAATGGCCGGTATTCTAAATATTTTAGGGGTTACCATGGAATGAGGCAGGGCTGTCCTTCAAGCCCACTCCTGTTTGTCTTAGCAATTGAGCCATTTGCTATTGTGATTCATGGCAGCAGGGAGATATAGGGCATCCGTATACGTGGACTTGAACACAAGGTCTCGCTGTATGCTGATGATTTGCTCTTGTATGTTTCTGACCCGCTTAAGTCATTACCTGCAGTACTCCAGGTGTTGGATAGTTTTGGAAAATTGTCTGGGTATGAAATAAATTTTGAGAAAAGCAAGTTGTTTTTGATTGACAATGAGACAATAAAACTGAATTTCCCCTCAGGAAAGTGACTGAACAATTTAAATACCTTGGCATATGTGTCACTAGAAAATTAAAAAACTTATTCAAAGCTAACATTTTTCCATTACTTGATTGATCAAAACAACTTCTATCTAAATGGTTCCCGTTGTTACTGTCTCTAATAGGTAGAATTAACTCTGTCAAATTGATGCTGGTCTCTGAATATCTGTATCTATTCCAGTGCCTCCCAATTATGAATCCTGAAATTAGTCTTAAATCTCTAGAATCATCAATTCTGTCTATGATATGGAACGGTAAACACCCCAGATTAATGAAAGCATATCTTCAAAGGCCTGAAAAATCAGGTGGAATGGCCTTGCCCAACTTTTAAAACTACTACTGGGCAGCTAACATCTGAGGTTGGCTTTACTGGCGGCATTTTCATCTGGAGCCTTCACCTCCAGTCATTCTGGAAGCACTGGTACTTCCCTGTCTGTATTTATAGGTCCACCTCTTTCTCTTCTGGTTCAGTTCCCTTCGGTGGCCCGGTGGTTAAGTAATCTCCTTTCAGGAAAAACCTGTGGTCTCTTTTTAATTTTAAGCCCTGTTTACACCATCAGCTGACATGTCCACGTGTTTTGGTCTTGTCTCTCTCTGGTTGACATCAAAAAGGCGTGAAGAGCTTTGCAGATTTATTTTCGGGGTAGCACTTTTCCAGCTTTCTCAAACTAACAAAAAAATTTGCAATTGCATCCATACATTTTTTAAGGTTTCTACAGGTCAGGCATTATGTTCAAAGCATGATATCACAATTTCCCCATACACCTCCAGAAAATCAACTCGATGCATTTCTGTCAATCAATCCTACTTCTAAATACGCTTTGTCTAAACTTTATAATCTTATTTCCAGATCACATTGTCCTTGTCTGACTGCTATTAAGTCTGGGAACAAGACCTCCAATTCACCATCTCTATTGATATGTGAGACTCTATTCTGGATCAGGCGCATTCATCAATGTGTGCTCGAAACGCACTTTTACCAATTTAAAGTTGTCCAGCGGGTACACTTCTAAAGTTAAACTTGCAAGCTTTTACCCAAATGTTCACCTGATGTGTGACAAGTGAAAAGGTGCACCTGCCACATTAATCCACATGTTGTGGTCTTGTCCCCTCTGGCTAATTTCTGGAAGTCAGTCTTTCATACTTTATCTGATCTTTTGCACCATGAGATTGAGCCAAACTCCTCCGCCATCTTTGGAGTTGCTCTTGACCTCGACTTGCTACGTATCAAACATAGAACGCTGTCATTTTTTTAATTAATTGCTAGGAGAGGTACCTTATTGAGGTGAAAAGGTCCAGGTACACCTCCTTATTCACACTGGATAAGGGATATTATGTTGTGTATGGACTTAGAAAAGATAAGATTCACCGTTCGAGGTTCTGAAAAAAGATTTTACAAGGTTTGGTGCCCCTTTTTAACTTCTTTTAAGAAATCTACTACTATTGTCTTTGAGTAAAAAACATTGAGTAAAACCATAATTCCCAAAAACTCAATTAACCAAAGAGATATTATACGAAAACACATTTTTAAGAACAGTGCAACTGAAAGCTTTAACAATGTTTACTCTTCCACTTCATCTCTCTGATGGCAAGAGAGGAAGATAGCACACAGGAACATCGCTTAAGACAAAAAACAGAGATTTTTTCAGTTAGGAATATTTGAATAAAACCCAAGGTGGTAATCTAGGAATCTTAGAGCACAAGTTCTATAAAAATATAAAAATATGCATCTTGCTCTTTCAGTCTGTCCTCATGTGGGAAGATGTTCACGGCCCATATTCACAAAGAATCCTAAGACTAAAAGTAGCTCCTTGTGACGTCATTTTAAGAAAAATCTTAAAATTTCTCAAATTCTAATAGTTTTCTTAGAATTCTTAGAATTTTACCTCCCTTACCATCTTTTAAATCAATGTTAAAAACCCATTCGTTTCAAGTTGCCTCTGACTGTTCTATTACAACTATTAACTGAAAGATCCTTAATTTCAGTCCAACTTTTGTTTACTTTCCTTTATTATGTCACTGCAATGTGTTTTTTTTTTTTATTTTCTTATGCTTCATCATGTTAAGCACTTTGAATTGTCTTGTTGCTGAAATTTGCTATACAAATAAACTTGACTTGCCTATCCATCAATTATATTTCTATCCAATTCACAGAATCTGGGATGCAGCAATTGTCTTAACAGTCCTAAGTGTTTAAGTTGAAGGCAATTGGACTTCTCCTGTTTCTACTTAAGCACTTGGGGTTGTTCTGGATGATTAAGAATCTACAGCAAATGTAGGAAGGTTCTAGATTAATAAAATAATCTCAAAGAATTTGAGTGCTCAATGGATTCTAAACGGTCTTTATAACAGATTTATGGGAGAAATTACATGCAAGAAATCAAGAAAGGGCTTACATTTTAAATTTAAAAGCATTTTTTACTTCCGCCTTCAAAACTTGTAATGCTCACCTTCAAAAGGCCCTCACAGCCTTCTTGGGGTGCACTTGTTTCCTTACAATGGGTGCACTTGTGTGTCTGCAGATGTTTGCTACACCTCTTTAACGCCACCCACTGGACGTATGGAACAACAACTTTCAGTTTTTGCTCAGCATGTTACTGTTGTCAGGGAGTCAGCCTGTAGTATGCATTTTTTCCACATATTTTTAAAGAAGAACTGCTTATTTTTTTACATTCTACTGTTTCTAGCTGGTAAAAACTATGAAACATATGGATTTTGGCCTTATGAGTTGCGATCACTTGATTTAAATGACAGGCGGCTAATCTCTTTTCTTTGTCATTAAATATGTTCCAAACCCATCTTAAATGCTGTTCCTCATTTTAATCACACTTTCTAATGCCACATTTTATTACTAGAAATATAGTCTGCGGGTCATAAGGTTTAGACAGACTTTCTCATTTAATGGTTTTCTTTATGTTTATGACTATTTACATTGTATATAGATTCTCACTGAAGGCATCAAAACTGTGAATGAACACATATGGAATTATGTAGCAAACAAAAAACTGTAAAATAACTTTAAATATGTTTTTATATCTTAGATCTTCTAAAGTATTCGCCCTTTGCTGTGATAACTGAAATATTAACTTTGGCCATATCTTAATGAACGTCTGGGAAGTTCTTTCAAGATTCTTTGGAAAACCATTTCAGGTGACCACCTCATGAAGCTCATGTAGAGAATGCTTAGAGAGCCACGCAGTATTCAAAGCAAGGGGGGCTACTTTGAAGAATCAAAAATAGAAAAATGTTTAGAGTTATTCACATTTTTTGTTTTGTTTACTACATAATTCCATGTGTGTTCATTCATAGTTTTGTTGCCTTTGGTGAGAATCTACAATATAAATAGTCATGGAAATAAAGAGACCCATTAGGTGACAAAGTATCTAAAACTGTTTACCGGTAGTGTACTTTTGATCACTAAAGTGTGAAAGAAGTAACAAATATTGTTTGTTAACTTTTAGCACTGAACCTATTAGTTGATGAGGTAAACCGTTAAAATAGGTTTAATTCGTTTTTATTGGGTTGATGTTTTTTCTGTAAAACAGAAAGCAGGAGGCACCATTTTAGATAAATACATGTACTGCTTAAGTTAGGATTGCCAGGATGAACAGAATTAGATAATCTGGGCTTTTAAGGAAATAAATTAGCTCAGGTTTTATTTTCAGCAATGTTAAATCAGCTCCCAAACTATATAATAGAACAAACACAACATGCTACCTAAAGTAAACTAAAAATAATGTTTTTACTGATGTAGTTTGCAGGATAAACAATTGGATAACTGTAAATGATTAAAGCTTTTTTAGTCCAGCCATCACACGTTCTATACTTTGGGTGCACTGTGAGCAAGCAGTCTGTTTCGACAGCAGCTTCAACTCTTTTCTTTTTTTCAGAAGTGATGTATGTTCCTGCTTTTTCAACGTTGTTGTACACATTATGGAGCTTACTGTTTTGTGAACAACTTTGTTTTTATGTTGGGAGTCAGCATGAGCGGCAAATGCTCCCATTGTTTACATCAGGAAGCGATTAGCTCTTTGTAGATTTGCTTTGGTGGCTCCCTCAGAGTGACCTGATATTCACTGCAAACTGAGGAGAAGGAGACATGGGACCCATGCCGGTGTTATGTCGGCACTGGGCGTCACAACTGAAGGAGAAGGTACAGACCAGTCATCCTGTCCATCATCAGGGCAAATGTGAACTCTCTTCCCAACAAAGTGGATAAATTGTCAGCGCTAACCCGGCTTCAGAGAGTCAATAGAGGGAGCAGCTTAATCATATTGACTGAGACGTGGTTAACCGCGCTAACTCCAGACACACACATAAACATGAATACTTTTTCATTTTATCTGGGCTGACAGAGCCAAGAAGAGCGCTAAGCAGAGAAGAGGAGGTCTAGATGTTTCTGTATCAAAGAGCCTCGCTACAGTAGGGCATTGAGCTGCTAGCTCTTAGCATGAGGCCATAGTTTTTGCTGCGGGAGTTTACACGTTATTGCATTAAAGGTGTTGGGACCCCAGCCATAAAGTGAAACATGGATGAACATGGACTCTGAACTGTACACAAAGACCTGTATCAACCTCTGCACCTTACAACATCACACTAACCTATTCCTAACACAACCCAGGAAGAGAAGGGAGTCAGAGCTAGAATCTCTTACCCATGGGCACGTTGGCCTCTCCACTCTCATTCTAGCTGCAGGGAGCGGCTAATGGAGGGACCAAACCACGTGTCAGCTAAAGGCCCTGAAACTTGCGAGTGAGTAAGGCTTCTACTTTGAAGAATCCTTGGATCCAAAAGAGACTATGATCGCGCCGATTGTATGCAACAAAGTTAAGTAATGAATTGCTGTTTGAGTACCCAGCATTCATTCATAAAAAGGGAGTAATACGACAACCGTGGCTTGACTTTTCTTCTGAGGCCTCCAGAACCAGCCCTAGTTAAGGTGGTTTTTCATTGCGGCCTGGAGAAGAAGGCATCGGGATCCCAGCATCGCACTACTTTCTGCGTGCCATGGCCAGGAAGTGAGAGCAACCCCGCCAATCTGCGGCCACTGAAGTTGCAGCAACATGCCTTTGTTGTATAGATCAATCCACATGTGGATGACTGGGATGGACAAGTTCGCTTCCCAAAACCAGCGCCCTTTGGAACCCCTTCTTCAGCATGGTTCATGTAAGAGGTGGTGTTTGGGCAGAGAAGATTAGTTTAGAATGAAATAATCTAAATAATGTTCGTTTCATGACGTTTGGTGTTTGTTTGTGTTGAGGAAACTTAGCTAGGTGCTAGCTGACTAGCTGCTTAGCTAATGATATGTTCTGTGCTGTGTTTTTAAAGTTAAGACAACTTTTTTAAAGGGTGGTTTTCAACTACAGATCAGCCGTAACACGCCATCAACGCTTATGCAGTTTGATCTTTTTATTAATGGTATTTTAAAGATACTGTACATGTTTGATTTTAAAGGAGTGGTAACAAGCTACAAGCTTCTTTTCTTAGCTTCAACTTCTACCGGCTAAGGTAACAGGTGACTTAACCGTCACCTTATGACTCCATTAAGAATCTTTTATCTAGGAAGGTTGTTGATTTTATTTAAAGTAATATTTGCTTAAATATTATTCTATTATTTCCTTAATAATATTTACTTATAAGGGCTGCACGGTGGCACAGTTGGTAGCACTGTTGCCTTGTAGCAAGAAGCTCCTGGATCAACTCCCGGTCGGGGGTCTTTCTGCATAGAATTTGCATGTTCTCCCTGTGTATGCGTGGGTTCTCTTCAGGTACTACGGCTTCCTCCCACAGTCCAAAAACATGACTGTTAAGGTTAATCGGTCTCTCTTAAAATTGCCATTAGGTGTGAATGAGCATGTGCATGGTTGTTTGTCCTGTATGTCTCTGTGTTACCCTACAATGTATTGGCGACCTGTCCAGGGTGTACCCTGCCTCTCGCCTATAGACTGCTTGAGATAGGCACCAGCTCCCCCGTGACCCACTATGGAGTAGGCGGTAAAGAAGATGAATGAATGAATGAATATTTACTAATACCAATTTCCAGTTCCAAGACTAAGTGAACTTAATCTCCAGATTCCTCAAGATAATCCCTGGTTCTCAAACATAAATAACATTGAATGGTATTGTTGCATCACTCTTTTGGTCATGGTTTTTAGCCATCTTTGATTAATTTGTTCATATTGTATATAGTTAGTCTTCCTTATTCTTTCATTTTGCTTGGAAGTTTAGCTGGATTGTTTCTAGTACAGTAATTCACAGGACAACATTTAACAGACAGAATTATTATTTAATAAAAAATGAAATATTAAATACTAATATGAAATACTCGTACTTGTACTCATTTTAGCCGCTTGTATTCAGGATCTCGTTCATGGCCATAGGTGAGGATAGGAACGTAGACCAACCGGTAAATCAAGACCTCGTTTTGCGGCTCAGCTCTGTCTTCACCACAATGGACTGGCAAAGCGCCCCCATTACTGGGGCTGCCGCACCGATCAGTCTGTCGATATCCCGCTACATTCTCCCCTCATTCTTGAACAAGACCCCAAGATACTTGAACTCCTCCACTTGAGGCAGGAACTCCCTTCCAACCTGAAGAGGAAAAGCCACCCTTTTCCGGTCGAGAACCATGGCCTCATCCCAGCCGCTTCACTCTTGGATGCGAACCGCCCCAGTGCATGCTGTAGGTCTTGGCTAGAGGAAGCCAGCAGGACCACGTCATCTGCAAAAAGAAGAGAGGAAATCCACTGGTCCCCAAACCAGACCCCCTCTGGCCCTTGGCTGCGCCTAGAAATCCTGTCCATAAAAGTTGGACACCGGTAAAACAGGACCGGTGACAAAGCCTCTCTCAGTCCCTCTCTTCAGCTGAGTGTCCAAAACATGCGGCTGATCATCGACCTCCTGCCTAGGGTGGCCTGGTGCCAAGTGCACTGATGAACACCCTTATGCTTGAACATGGTGTTCATTACAAACATTCCGTGACTAGCACAGAAATCCAATAATGAAACACCACTCAGATTCAGGTATGTATACCTTCTGCTGCAACATACTGCAATGTCATACACACTGTTACCAGCAGACTACAAAACCAGCATTCCAGGCCCTTTTTTTGATATCCGGGGACTTTAATACTGTCTCTCAGTCCTCCACTCCACTCTCCCACCTTCACCCAGTATGTTACCTGCCACACCAGAGATAATAAAATACTAGACTTAATGTATGCCAACACCAAGGAGGCATACAGCTCATCAACTCTCCCTCCACTAGGGGTATCGGATCACAACCTGGTTAATCTCCAACCTGTTTATAAATCCCTTATACACAGAAAACCAGCTTTGACACACACAGTAAAGACATGGTCTGAGGAAACAGAAGAAGCTCCGAGGGACTGTTTCTGTAAACCTGTATCTTTGTGTCTCTGACAAACTGGTCTGCAGTATGGGGGTCCCACAGGGACCTGTTCAGCCTCTGTTCGTTAGACTTCTACGTCAACTCCCAAAGCTACCATCTTTAGAAGTTCTCAGACGACTCTGCCATAGTTAACCTCATCACAGGTGAGGACAGCTCAGAGTACAGACTTTAGACACAGGACTTTGTGAGAGATAAGAATACACCCTTTCATCAAACTTTTTGACAGGTGACCTTTGACCTTTAAGGGCGGTCATGGGTTTATGATTGGTGGGGAGGTCATGGGGTCAACGGGGTGTGACCGAGGGGCGTAACCGTGCATATTGATTGGATGTCGTCATGAGTGGCGAGACCTTAAATGAGCCAATAATAATACAGGGGTATGTTTAAGGGTGTAACGTTGAAGTCCTTAAATGAATCAATAGTAATACAGGGGTGTGTTTAAGGGTGTAACGGGGAAGTCCTTAAATGAACCAATGAAAATACAGGGGGTGTGTATGATATGAATAAAACAAGAAAAATATGGTATTATCAGAAACTGTATGGCATCAGCACCAATTAAAATAGAAGGGGTGTGTTTGTAAGGTTCGTTAAACCTTCAATAACCCAATGAGACCAATAGGGCGTGTTTTAGTGTTTGTTTTAAATACAGGCATAAAACTCTGCACTTTACATGCAGCATTCATTGGAAAAGAACACCCGTTCAGCAATGGTTAGAGTTAAGAGAGTTAATCGTCAAGCGGAGGAGAAACGCAATGCGTGTCAAGATGATGATGAATAAGCAACTGGATCATCTACTTCCTCATCTGAGACACCTATCGGAATTCCCGTCATAACATACTCTACCGATGATGAGGATCCAACTTCAACTTCAAAAACGACTTTTGAAAATAAGTCCTCGGTTCGGCCAAAAAGGTACGTCAGTTCTGTGCGAAACTCCAGTGACCGTCTACCAGCATTCATCCCCGTGAATTGAATGCTTCCAAGAAATCAACATACTACTTTTTAAGGGTACAAAACCCCCGTTGGATACTCTGGCGGGAAGAGTGGTCTTTGGAGCCATATGGCCTGAGGGGTAGCTGGGGGTATATTTTATGTATGAAATAGGAAACCCCTGCCTGTATCAGTTGGATCAAGACGAGGTTTTTAATGGATCATTTGGCTCTGTGTACTCCCACCCCAACAAATGGGCTGTGTTAAGGCTTGCAACCCCCCAAACCTTAATGATGGCCCTGAAACAGTCTCAATGCAGGAGAGGGGGGGAGGATGAAAGAAAAAAAATGAAACTGCCCCTCGACCTGCAAAAGGGGCCGAGAATGCCTTATATGCCATCCGATGTTGAAAAAAGCTGAGAGAGAAAACCTCTTTTAGTGTAGTTGTGGGGTCAAAAACCCCCAAAAAAAAGGGTTTCGCTGGTCTCTTCGGGCAAGCGGAACGCAAGAAAAACCCCCGGAAAACCCCTCAGATCTTTTTTGTGCTGGAGGTTTTTCAATCAGGACGGGGCATATTCAAGACAATGCTGGCTCTGCCATTTGAAGTTGGGGCAAAAAAGGGGGAAAATTTGGACACCGTTTTCCCAAACCCTTTTCTACAAAATACGCATTGGGATCGATGTCATGTCAGTAAAAAAAAAGCTGATGTGTCCCCTGTTTTCCGTCTTAAAAAAAAACCCTCTTCTGAGGACCCCCCCCCTTCCTATGATTATATTTGGAGGGAAAAAACCAGCAAGCTCACAGACACTGGAAAACCGAATCCTGAGAATGAGTGAGGCAACATCATACAGGAACCTCTACAACCACCGAGCAGAGATCCACTACTCTCCTGAGGCCGATGAAAGCTTCAACATTGGACCGTATCATCCCCCTTTTCCCCGGACCTCTTCTTCTCACACCATCCACCACAACGTCCTCGTTCTCTGAGACCCACTTCAGTCCTGCATCACCTACAGGATACAACATGAAAAATGTAATCAGCCGCCTTTTTCTCCAGACCTCTACTCACCATCCCTGCTATTCATGGCAGAGTCTGTAGACGCGAGTATCCAGCCTGAAGACCAAAGAAGGTGGTCGTGGAGGATGAGGCAAATACCGGCTACTCGCCCTCCCCGAGGCCCCCTACACAAACCCTGGAGCCGATGCAGGCCCCTCAGCCTTCAGCGGAGAATGAAATTTAACCAGGGGGATGAGAGTAACCAGGGGGATGAGAGTAACCAGGGGGATGAAATTGACGGTTGGTTCTCATCCGCCCTCATCAATACGGGTGAAAACAGCAATACTTCATTTATTCAACATAACCTGTTTTGAACAAAATTCAGGAAAAACCCTGCTACGGGGTGCATAACGAACCACCCGGGCCAGCGTCAGCACCAATGCTTGGAGGTATTGGGGGGGGTTTTTTACCAAGTCAACTTTCAAAGCATCGTGCGACGACTCGTAACCCCCCAAACTCGTTCCCCTGCTATTCAGAATTTTCTGATACTTCGACGCATACAAGCAGAAGACTTCAGAGTAAAAACGATTGCTGAAACGGGTTTTTTATATGAACTGAAATCGGTACAAGGCATCCACAGTGCAATAACTGGCATGTACGATCATTTATCCGAAAAAAAAAAGACCTCAAACAAATTTTAATTTTCTATTTCAGAGTGCTACGGACTGACAAACTGATTTTCGGTTTGAGTTTTGTATCATTTTTAGTAATCCCGAGTTTTAATTAATCTGCATTGTCTGATTTTTTTTCTTTTTTATTTTTAAAAATACAATTAAAGTGGGAAAACTATTAACCCTTTTCCCCAAAAGGTTTTTTAAAAAAAGCTTGTTAGTGTTTGAATTAATCTGTATTATCTGATTGTGTTTTTTTCTTTCTTTTTACTATTAAATACAAAAAAAAATAAATTAAAAAAAAAGGGATAAATCTACCCTCCGGGTTTTTGTTTTTTCTCATTATTTAACAAGTAATCATCAGAGTGAGGGATAAGGCAGAGATGGCAGGAAGACGGTTGATGAAAAAGTATTTTACAACCCCTTCAAATCCGGAAGTTTTGGAGGTAAGGATAGGTTTTGGGGGGGTTATGCAAGGAAAAACGGGGAAAAAAGGTTGCGGTTGAAAAGGTTAAAGATTTTTTTCAGGAGAAGATTACCTATTCTCTACAAAACCCGCAAAAAAAAATTTCCAAGAAAAAGAGATTTTTTTTCACCAGAACCCTTTGAAACCGGTTCCAGGCTGATCTCTGGGACATGCAAGCTCTGGCCAAGGAAAATTATGGTTTTTAATTAATTTATTAACCGTTTATTGACATCCCCTTTCAAAAAGGGTAAATTTTAAAAATTTCGCGGGGTCGAGTGAAGCAAAAACTTCTGTGGTCGAGAGATTTAACCGCACATTTAAAAAAAAGGATGTGAGGGTATTTTTTTAGCTAAAAAAAACCCGGGGATACGTTGATTTTCCTGCAAAACCTAGCTAGAAAAGTTACAAACCACAGCTACCCCCACCAGCATTAAAATGACCCCTATGGAAGTGACCTCAAAAATGCCTTTCAAGTGTTTCAGAATCTGTATGGTGTCAAGTCCAATAGATATTGCAAAAGGACTCAGTGACAAAAATTTTTAAAAAGGGGATCTTGTCAGAATATCAAAGGTCCGTTTGGGGGGTTTTTACAAGAAATACAAAAAAAGAGTTTTAAAGGGATGAAGTGTATGAGCGGATACCCCGATCTCCTCCTGTATACAAACTCAAAAATCAGGATGGAGAGGCCTATTGAGCGTTCTTTTTAACCCCTGAAAAAAACTTCAAAAAGTTAAAAAATGTAACGGCAAGATGTATCAAGTGGAAAAAAAAAATTAAAACGACGCACAGTCAAAAGGGTGTCAAAAAAGGTTTTTTTAAGCTGGAAAAAAAGGCCTAGGGAAAATTCAACAGTTGGATCAGGTTTGATGAACTTCGAAAAAGTATAAAAAGGTCTGCACTAAAACCCACAGTAGACACAGCATCATGAACGTCAGGTGAGAGGATGATAGCTTCTACGGTTTTCCCTTCCCTCTAACCCCTAGCAAGAAGGTTTAAAAAATTTTAATACCAGATTTCAAGTTTTTCCGTGTAAATTTTTGCTCAACATATTGACTTAGAAAAAACCAATGGCTGGTTGCATTAGCAGAGATTTCATACCCTCATACATGGCATAATTTACCGGATCATGAAGCCTACTTTGAATGGAGGGGAAAAGCTGGGGATGCGGATATCCATAATTGCAAAGGATTAGAAAGGGGGCAATATAACGGCATTGCTCAACTTGAGAAAAGAAAAAAGGAAAATTTTTTCCAGAAAAATAAAACTGATATCCGTTTGAAATTCAGCAAAATTCAAAAAAAAGATTTTCATTTCATGCAAGCGGTCAGTATGAAATAACGCTTCTTCGACACTCTAGCGTAATTGATGGGTGTGAAAACCCGGGGGGAAGGATTCATGTAACTGCACCAACACTGGCTCCTTTTCGGGTGATATAAAAAGGCCGGTTTTTTTCATCTATACTGTTGAAACAGCGACGTGGTCAGCCCCCCAAATAGTAGGCGACATTTTTCAACCTTTACTGCGGACCACCCCAAGTACAAGGCGACTTCAGTGACATGGTTACTCTCTCATTTAACCCCGGGCCCCCTACCTTTTCCAGTTTCCAGAAGACATATTGAAAATATCCATATAGAAAAATTAAAAAGGACCAAAACGTTCCTGTAATTTCGTCTACAGGAAAGACCATCGTACGACTACACTTCAGACCGGTGATATCACAACGTAGCCTGAGATAAATTTTATATTTGTATAAACCTATTCCGAAAATAAAATAAACCATCTAAGACCGTTGGTCATCATTCATATTTCCCCCTGATCCTTCAACACTGTGCACCAAGCAGGCAAGAGAGAACATGGCACAGCTAAGTCTGAAAAATGGTTTCCCAAATCGGGGTTTGTAAATTATTATGTAAGTCAATCAGGCGGTAATCTACCAGGGGGTTTTTCGGAGCTCCGGAATGTACCCGACGCGGAATTGGATCATTATTTTCCAGAATTATTTCGCTTCGTATCCCCTTTTGGAAAAAAAAATTTGCTATTGCAAAACCCCATCTGAAAAACGCGACATCAAATATCGCTTCGGAAAGTCATAGGTTTAAACCCTAAGTAAACGAGTGGTTTCTAAAAAACCCCGAAGGTCAGAAGGGGTTCAGGAATTATGGTTTTATCCAAAAGACCCAGAAAAAAGACCCCCCCCGGTGATCTCCTTTTTTGTGCTTGTTGTTTTTTTAAACCCCACCTTTAAACGATCACCAGGGGGGGTTTTTTTCTGGTTTTTTTCTTCCATAGGGGTCATTTTATATGCTGGGTGTGGTAGGTGTGGGTTTTTAACTTCTAAAATAGGTTTTGCAGGACATCAACGTATCGCCAGGTGTTGTTAGCTGTAAAATATCTCCACATCCTTGTTTTTAATGTGCGGTTAAATCTCTCGACCACAGAAGCTTTTGCTTCACTCGCTGTCGCGAAATGTTCAATACTGTGTTTCTCCATTAAAACCTTAAATTTCTTGTTAAAAAATCTTTACCAGCATCAGTCTGAAGTTTTTTGGGGATCTGACTTTCTTTAAAAACTGATTCAAAAGCCTTTACCACCTCAGCGGCTGTTTTCCTCTTCAAAACTCGTACATATGCCCTTTTTGAAAAGATGTCAATGACGGTTAATAAATAATCATAACCGTCATTTTCCTTGGCCAGAGCTTGCATGTCACAGAGATCAGCCTGGAACTGTTTCAATGGTCTGGTGACAAAAACTCTGTTTCTTGGAAATTTTATTCTTGCGGGTTTATGTAGAGAATAGGTATCTTCTCCTGATAAAAAATCTTTAACCTTTTCAACCGCAACCTTCTTTCCCGTTTCATCTTGCATAACCCTCCTCAACCTATCTATACCCCCAAATCTTCCCGGATTTGAAGGGTTGTAAAATACTTTCTTCATCAACCTACTTCCTGCCATCTCTGCCTTATGCTCACTCTGATGATTACTTGTTAAATAATGAGAAAAAACACACCGGAGGGTAGATTTATCCCTTTTTTAAAATTTATTTATTTTGTATTTAATAGTAAAAAGAAAGAAAAAAACACAATCAGATAATACAGATTAATTCAAACACTTCAAGCTTTTAAACAACACTTTTGGGAAAGGTTAATATGTTCCCACTTTAATTGTATTTAATAATAAAAAAGAAAAAATCAGATAATGCAGATTAATTAAACTCGTACATGCCAGTTATTGCACTGTGGATGCCTTGTACCGATTTCAGTTCATATAAAACTGTCTCAGCAATCGTTTTCACTCTGAAATCTTCTGCTTGTATGCGTCGAAGTATCAGAAGATTCTGTTTGGGGAAACGAGTTTGGGGGTTTCGGTTTTCGCACGATGCGTTGAAAAATTTGGGACGGGGCCAAATAATCCCCCCCCAAATACCCCCAAGCTTTGGTGGGGACGCGGGGGGGTGGTTTTATGCCCCCGAAACCCGGGTTTTCCTTGACATTGTTCAAACAGGTTATGTTGAAAAAAATAAAAAGTATTGCTGTTTCCCCGTATTGATAAAGGGGCGGATGAAAACCCAAACCGAAAAAATTTCACCCCCCCTGGTTATTTCCTCTCACCCCTGGGTTATTTTTCCAAATCCTTGCAAAGGTGAGGGGCCGAATGGCCCTCCGGGGTTTTGGGTAGGGGCCGGGGGAAAGGGGGGGCGAGTGTGGTGTTGCCTCATCCCCCCGGGACCCCCTTCTTGTTTTCGGGCGGATACTGCGCCCCTACGGGGACCTGCCTTTAAATAGCGCATGGGAGTAGAGGTCTGGGGGAAGGAAGGTTGAACATTTCAGGGTTTTTATCCGTAGGTGATCCCGGGGACGAAGTGGGTCCAGGGGAAACCGAGGCCGTGTGGGTTGGGGGTTTGAAAGAAAGGGGTTTCCGGGGGGAAGGCGGATGATACGGTTTCCAATTTTTGAACCCTTTCATCGTGCTCGGGGGAGAGTGGGGTTGATACTTCCCCTCGGGGGTTTGTAAAAGGTCCCTGTATGATGTTCCCCTCACTCTTTTTTCTCAGGATTGGGTTCCCCAGGTCTGGAGCTTGCTGTTACCCCTCCAAATTATTTTCATGGAAGGGGGGGGGCCCTCAGAAGAGGGTTTTTGTTTAGACGTAAAAAAAAAAAAAACCCCCAGCGTTTTTTTTAAAGGGAAATGACATGGGACCCAAAACTGGGGTGAGTTGTGGAAAAGGTTGGAAAGACGGTGTCCAATTTTCCCCCAAATTCTTTCTGCCCCAAAGCTTCAAAATGGCAGAAGCCCCCATTGTCTTAAAATTTTGCCAAGCCCTGATTGAACACCCTCCAGCAAAAACGGGATCTGAGGGGTTGCCCCGGTTGTTCTGGAGTCTGTTTGGCCTGAAAAACCCCAAGCGACCATTTTCTGTGGTTTTTGGGCCCCCCCAACACTGAAATTAAAGAGAGGTTCTCTCTCAGAATTTCAACATCGGAGGGGCATAAAAGGCATTCGCCCTACCGAACCATTCTTGAGGACCATGTGCATCCAATGGTTCAAACATTGTATCCTGAAGGCGGTGCCGTGTATCAGGATGACAATGCACCAATACACACAGCAAGACTGGTGAAAGATTGGTTTGATGAACATGAAAGTGAAGTTGAACATCTCCCATGGCCTGCACAGTCACCAGATCTAAATATTATTGAGCCACTTTGGGTGTTTTGGAGGAGCGAGTCAGGAAACGTTTTCCTCCACCAGTATCACGTAGTGACCTGGCCACTATCCTGCAAGAAGAATGGCTTAAAATCCCTCTGACCACTGTGCAGGACTTGTATATGTCATTCCCAAGACGAATTGACGCTGTATTGGCCGCAAAAGGAGGCCCTACACCATACTAATAAATTATTGTGGTCTAAAACCAGGTGTTTCAGTTTCATTTCTGATGTTAGCATAATCATCATTTCTGATTCATTCAAGTTAACCTGTGCATTAATCAATACATCCCTACACTACTATAGTACAAAATTTTTAATTCAGCTGATCTAACAGAAGGTATTCAAGCAAACAGCTCAATCATTGTTCAGTTTTTTTGAATGACTCTTTTGTTGGAAATCAAAGTAATCCACAGAAGCTTTTTTATACATCAATTTATTGTGTTTATTTAAATCATTTCTAATAGTTTTCACATAGTTTTATGTCAATCATGAGGCAAAAAAACATAAAACTTCACAGGCTTTTGCTGAAAATGATTACAACATCCAAATCATGCCTGAAAATTCAGTGTGGCAAAAACTAAAAAATTTTCTTATTTGTCATTTTTGAAAATTTTTTTGCTACTTGAAACTTTTTTACAAGAATGTCTTTGTAAATAAATGTCATTCATTCATTTTGGTCCATGAGCCTTTAAAGTTTTTTTTGATAGGAAGCTGAGATTTTATCAGTAAAATTGTCATTTTCCATGTCCCAAATTGACTATCACTTGAAACTGTCATTCTAAAATACACATTTTAATTCCAAATGTTTGTTTTTTAAAGAGTTTCTTTCAGGAACTTGGTTTAATGTACAGTGTTTCTGATGTGCAGTTTCATTAGCTTAAATGCATTTCAAACTCAAGGTTTAATGATTGGTCCCCTACATTGATTGAAGCCTAACCTACTAAATGAATGGGCCAGCACTTAATACTGAATTTGTTTGTTATGATCATTGAGAAAACTCATTTACTGTCAAAATTGCAATCATTATTCTGTAAATCTCAGTTTAAAACAGCTTGTTCCAAAGCAACTTGCAGAAATGCTCCACATGACTGTTGCCTTGTGGGAGCCTTTACTCCATTCATTCAAAATCTGGTCAGAGTATTTAAAAACTCACTACAAACAGCATTTGGTGACAGGCTGTTGATAATGGTGGACCTGAGTGTTGCAACTGAATAATACTAGCCAGATTCTCAATTCATGCACCATTCTTCAAACTTTTTAGGCAATGTCACAATTTTTTCCATGACAAAAAAACTCAGCAAAGTACAATTGTTTCACCTTCAAATTTTTTGACTTCACAGTGATGTCAGGGTGGAGAACTTTTTAGTTTTCAAGACTTCAAATTAGCTTGAATCCAGGCCAGCTGGTCATTTGTCAGTCATGTGTCTGCCTCATTGTTCATTTTGTTGAATCATTTTCTACTAAATGCTCCATTATCAAATCAAAAAAATCAATCATAAAATCTTTCAATAACAGAAACAATGGTTGAAGTCATGCTTGCAACAAAAATTTGGAGTTCCAAAATCATTTGTGTTTACTGAACAATCAGATGCTGAAGGAGGCATTTAATCAGCCATGACAAACAGTGCCATTAAAAATTCAAATTTTTTGAAACCAAAATTCATGATCAGTGACTTCAGATGTTTTTGGTGATTGAACATCTTATTTTTTTTCAAACTTGTTCAATTTTCATCAAGAAAACAATTCAAGATTCCTTTGAGTAAACTTTCTTGTGACCCTTCAACCATGTTTCAATTAACTTTCCAGCTTCACAAGCCACCAGTGTTCTTCCAAACTCAAATGCAACTAACAAACTGCTCCTTCCAAAACATCCTCAGTCATTTCAATTTTTTTTTTTTAAAGCAGTTTTTCAGAAAAATGCTAAAACTCAGTTAAAGGATTCCAGTTCAATGATTTGATTTGGCTCACTCTCCTTCTGTGCATTTTTCTCATTTTACTGTCCTGGTCAAAAAGCTTCAAAAGCAGAAGTCTATTTTCTGAGTGTCAGCAATTTCAACAGTTTTAACATCATGTAACTTTTTTCTCAACTTGAATTTCAATTTGCACTTTTTTCATTTTTTTTACCTTCCTGTAAAAGACTCCCAAATCAAGGAACAGTTTTTTCAAAGTTTTTACTTTTTCAGTTTTTATCTGATCATTTTTTGTTTTGTTGCCATTTCTCATCAAACTTCATGTCAAAACAATCCTATGCCATTCTATTGTTAAAACATAATTAAATGCTTTGCAAATAACATAAACAAAAAGTACCATCAAAAATTTTTTTTTGTGCAGCTAAAATTGATTAAAAAAAAAATTGTTCAAATTTTACCAGCACTGGCTGTAAAAGCTTTGCATTTCAAGCTTTTATATGGCAATTATTTTCAATTTGTTTTCACAAATTCATCACATGAAAGAAAATGCATTAACCAGTGAAAAAAAATGAAAAATGTTAATCCACATTCAAAGTTATTAAAGTATGACTACATATTTTTTCTCAGAATCCATTCTTTTCCCAATTTTTCAAATGAACTTTCTGTTTGTCCTTCAAAATTTCTATTTTTCAACATTTTTTTTGTTCATTGATTATAATTAAACATGAATCTTTCATTCACAGATCTAAATCCAAGATGCATGCCTTCAATGACTATCCATTCATACAAGTCTAAGAAGCAGTTTTGCATGACCATAAACATTTGTTGTGTGCCTTTTTCTGTTTTTTTAGGCAGGCATATAATGGCTTAGCATATCTTTGATAATTAGGAACATGATCTCTCACGTAGATACAGAGTCCCCAAAATCTTTTGTAGATCATTTTCGGATTCAGGTGGCTGGATTTGTGCCAGCTTCTCTCGATATCCTTCTGAGAGTCCCAAATCTGTTGTCACTTGAAATCCTAGGTAGTTCACCTGAAACTGTCCAAACTGGCATTTCTTGAGATTCAGCTTCAGTCCTGCTGCTGTGATTCTCTCCACCACTGTTTGCAGTCTCTCTAGGTGCTCTTCTTCTGTGTCGTCTGCAATAAACACATCATCTATGTACACTGTAGCTCCTAGGTCGCCCAAAACTTCCATTACACCTGACTGGAACACATTAGGGGAATTCTTTTACCCCTGAGGTAACCTTTGCCACACATAACTCTTGCCTTGGGTGTAAATGCTGTCTTGCCTTGTGATTGCTTTGCGAGTCTGAGGGAGAAGAATCCATTTGCTAAGTCAATGCAGGATTTATATTTCTTGACTCTAAGTGTCTTCAGTGCTCCTTGGGGATTGATTAGGCTGGCTCGGTTTGCTATGGTTCTGCGATTGAGGGCTTTGAAGTTGATTACTGGCCTCCAACCTGCTCCTGCTGACTCTGGTTTCTTTACTGCTTGAATGGGACTGTTAGTGATGGGATTCAGCTCTTCTCTGATGATTCCTAGAGCGCTCAATTCTTTTACTATCTTGTCCATTTCTTCAACTGCAGCCAGGTTCAGAGGGTACTGTCGAACTGGTGGATGCACTCCCCCTTCTATGAGGTGCACATACCTTGGTCCCAGGTCTCCACAGTCATTCTACATTTGCTGAGGTGATAATCTTCCGTAACTTCTCTTTCCCAGCCGGGGAGAAGTCGCTTTCCTTCAGCTTCTGTTCAGTTACTTCTGGCACATTTACTGCTTTGTACCACTCTGGAGCCCCGGTTCCACTCTGAGTCGATCCTACTTTTACTAACCTTGACCGTAGCTGGCTCAGCCTTTGAGACAGAGAGCGGCGCTCTCCCCGTGGTTTGTTGAGTTCTTTCAAGTCTGTGGTGGTGATGAGGTTGTATGGACCCTTCATCTTTCTGGTCTCTACTTCATAATCTTTCAGTCTTGCGGTGGCTCTGGCATTGGGGTTTGTGAGGTACCCATTCAGTCCAGACTCACTGGAAACCATTTTTACAATCGGGTCATATTTTTCAGATGGACTGTACAGTGACACCAGTTTCCCCAGTCCCCACACTTCAAGGAACCCTGTCCACCAACGTAACCATCGACTAATGTCTTCCTTCTTCTGGACTGCCTTGGGGCATGGTATCACAACCAGTCTAAATCCATGTTTTATCTCTGAACAATAGTATACTTCATCTCTTTGGAGTTGGTTAGTTAGCTGACTCACCAGTGTCTCCTCTGATTGCTCTTGGTTTGAATGAGTGGAACATTTTCTTTACGGATGAAGTCCATGTTGAATATCCATCCCCATTCAGCAGCAACTCAGTAGGGAAACGGTGTAGCTCTAACTGTGTTGATGTCGGTACTTCGGTTGACGGGAGTGGTCCTTCAGCTTCCCGCTCCGTCGGTTCCTGTGTTTCTATCTCTTCGTTCATCGCTATGTCTTTGTCGTCTCGAGTTGTCCGTCTCCAAAGCCTCTCGAGGTACCTTCGAGTAGGGATGGGTTCAGACTATTTGGCTACTAGCTTTACCGTCTGAGTCTGGTCAATCTACCCTCAATAAAGCCCTATCCTCACCTGCACGCTATGCAGTTACTGCGAGGGTGGTGACTGATGGCCCTATCAGTCACAGACAACCTCACTCCCTTTCAGGCTGTCGGTCCCGGGGGTGCTCAGGCAGAGACGTCCTTCTGCTGAGCATCCTTCTTCTGGGGCCCCTTTATCTCTATCAGGTCCCTGTTTTGGGGCCCCACCTTTCGTTGTCCGATGAGCTAACCCCTCCCCAACTACCTTTCCTATTTTTAAAAAGGGGATTGCTCAATCCCAGCTCTCCATCCAACGGGTCCGGACTTTCCCTAAACCTTAAAAGTCTTACTAAGCAGGTTCACTGAAAGTTCTGTTTAAGCTGGTGTCGGAAATGACTCGCCTAGCCTCTGACAGCCTACATCCAGAAGTCTTTTTCGCCCTTCTTCAACCGGAGGTCTGGATGACTGAGTAGCCAACGCAGTCCTTTTCACAGTCCGACAATCACTCCTGTTAACGGCTGCTCATTCCCTAATATTACAAACGGGCACTTGGTATATGGGCTAGGTTTTTAATTTTAGTGACTCGGCACGAGCCCCAAGGCGTTGTTTTAAACAACCTTGGCTAAGGCAACCTATAAAAAAACCTTCTATAATTTCTTAGAACCAGGCAACAAGACTTTTTACCACCAATGAAAAACCAAAAATAAGGTGACTCAAATAATTGAATGTCCACGATTTAACTAGAATTTTATATGCTTTCTTTAATTAGTAACGCTTTTGCAGGGGTCAGTAACAGCTTAAATTCAACAACACAATAAATTCAATAATAGAAATAATTCAATCAACTCAACCTGTCTTTCCCTGATGCTGAAACCTTGTGAGTTTGGAGAAGCTTTGAAGACGGAGGCTCGTCCATGCACCCGATGGAGCTGTTCCTTAGGGTAACAACGAGTGGTTTCTTGAGGGGGATACGACTTGATCTTCAGTTTTCCTCCTTTAAGTTGCAGGCACTGTTGCTCCAGACTTCGATGGTTAAACAGAGACTTTGCGGTCATATGTCTCAGAGGACAATGGCTTCCAGAGGCTGAAGAGTTGAAGGAAACCCCGGGGACACATTGAGGTTGATTCAGGACTTCCAGGAGCCTGAGACTTAGAGCAATCAGCTGTTCACCGATCAAGTTCACTTCTGTTGTCTGGATAAAAAGGCTGTAGATGAAATCAGATTCTTAATTTTGAGGCACAGTCCTTCGGGGCTCACGGGTTGATCCTCTTTTTAATGCAGTCGATCAGCAGGGCTGTGTCTCTGGTACTTCTTCCATCCAAGCCTCTTTTTCTCCGTCCAATCTTGTTCACTGGTCTTCTGCGAGGAGACAACCCCGTTCCTTCCTTCAGCTTTGCTTTTTATAGTGCTTGACGCTTTCACCCGTCAGCTCCTTATGAGGCTTTCCAGTTATTGCTCAATCTGTTCAGCTCAACTTCTTGGTTATTGCACAATACTTTAGTCATGGTCATCGTGAGCTACTGGTTCCTGTTTTTTCGGCCTTGGAGCTTGTTGCAATCGCATCCTCCCTTCCTCCCGTGTCCTTTAAAGGTTCTCTGTCAGCATACAGCCGGCTTCTTGTAACTCTTAGTCATCCTGTACTTCTCTCCCTAATCTGCTCAGTCTTAAACTTTACACAGTATCACACATTCCATTCTCAGCTTTATACATTTACTTTAAGATACAGTTATAAAAGCATCACTTCATTCTTTTTATCTATCACTAATAATCAACATTATCTCTTTCATATATGGTTGATTGAGAATTTTAAGCCTTAATGTTTTGTATTTATTATCAGCTCTGAATCATATTCCAATCATTTGTGTTCTAACTTGAAAATCAAAGATTACTCGTTTCATTTATTACTTGTAAAATAATTGAAAATCATCATACATAATTTCTTTGGATACACTTGTTAATAGTTCTGCCAAAGATGAGACAGTTAATATTTATCTCCACACAGGCCTGTTTCACTCTGCAGTGCTTCAACTGTATTTTTTAATAATTGTTGCATGGATTACACAGAAATATATCTATTGTAATTTTTATGGATTTAACTGTAAGTACTTCATGAATGCTGCATGGATTACATGGAATGAGCTCACCTTATTTTGACAATCTATGTGCACCGGATAAACCGTCGGAAAAAACCTACGAGGAGTTGGTGGAACTGCTGCAGAGACACCACGTACCGAAGACTAATTTTATTGCAGAAAGGTGCAAGTTTCACGGAAGAAACCAAAAAGATGATGAAAAGATCAGTGAGTACGTAGCTAGTTTACGGAAGTTAGCAGCAACATGTAAATTTGAGACTTTCTTAGATGAAGCGCTGCATGATAGATTTGTCTGTGGGGTAAGGAGCAGTGAGCTGAGAGATCGGCTGCTCAGCACCGCACACACTAAAGACTTGACACTGTCGCTTGCTGTACAAATGGCGCTTGCCTATGAGGTAACCAAGGACAGTGCACAGCAATTTGCACAGAAAGTTTTCAAGGCCCATGTAGTGGACAAGCAAGCTCAAGCTAAGTACTGTGAAGCTGAGAGACACACATTTGGTGGAAAGCCCTGCTATCGTTGTCGTGGAAAAGGGCACAGCCCTAATGGCTGCAGGTTTAAAGAAAGCCAGTGTCACGAGTGTAAAAAAAAAAGGACAAATAGCTAAAGCCTGTCGCTCACGTAGAGAAGGAGGTCAGTCGAGGACGATCAAGGGAAACATGCATCTGGATATGGAGAAAAGACATCCCTGCGCTCTGGAGCAACAGCCCTGCCATGGTGTCAGCGATATCAGACAGAGGGAGTTCTGCAGATTCCCTGAGCAGCAGTGCTCGAGTGAGGATGCGCACCAGCTTGCAGGTCGAGTGAGCACTCATGAGTTGACCAGAGTTGGAGACGGCACGCAACCCCTGCCGCACCACATCAGAGAAAACAGCATTACCAGCAATGTTAAGGGTCAGTGCGAAGTGTTCCAGATCTTGGTCTTTTTGAAATGAACGCACATAATGGTGATATTGTAAAACCTTATTATGTGTATGTCAGTGTAAAATGTTCAAGGGTGAAGATGGAACTGGACACTGGGGCTGCAGTGTCAGTGATATCTGAAAATCTGTACAAGCACAGATTTAAGTCAGTCAAACTTAGCCCAGCAAATTGCGTACTTAAAACGTACAGCCAAGAGTCATTGCAGCTGATGGGAAAATTCCTGGCAAAAGTAAAAAGTCATGAGACCACTAAAAAACTAGACCTGCTAGTAGTAAAAGGAAGAGGTCCTGCTTTGATGGGTAGAGATTGGATTAGTCAGCTGAAGCTAGACTGGTCACAAGTGAATAAGGTGGATGTAGAAACAGTGGAATATGTATGCGCCAAGTATGCATCAGTGTTCAACCCTGAGCTAGGCAAGTTGAAAGATATCCAAGCCAAGCTGCATGTAGCTCCAGAAGCTGTACTGAAGTTCCATAAACCAAGAAATGTGCCATATGCATTTAGAGAAGCTGTGGTCAAGGAACTGACCAGGTTGGAGGCCGAAGGGGTTATTTCACCTATTAGTTATAGTGAGTAGGCTGCTCCAATAGTGTGCATACCTAAACAGGATGACAGTGTACGATTGTGTGGAGACTACAAAGTCACTATTAATCCGTGGTTAAATGTGGATCAGTATCCACTTCCTAAAATGCAAGATCTGTTTGCAAAATTAGCAGGAGGTCAGAAATTCACCAAACTAGATTTATCCCAGGCTTACCAGCAAGTCCAGTTGGAGGAAGGCTCTAGGCGATATCTGACGATAAACACTCAAAAAGGGTTGTATCAATAAAACAGGTTGCCTTATAGTGTGCCAAGTGCTCCTGCAATTTTCCAGAAAATAATGGATCAGGTGCATGGATGATGTGATCTGCTACCTTGATGATATTTTGATAAAGGGTAAAGATGCTGAGAGTCACCTAGCTAACTTAAAGGAAGTTCTTAAGCGGCTAGAAGGTTACAATCTGCGAGTAAAGCGAGAAAAATGTGAATTTATGCAAGACAGTGTATCATATTTAGGACATGTCATTGATGCCGCAGGTATTCATCCCATGAAGGAAAAGACAACTGCCATTCAGAAGGCGCCAGTTCCAAGAAATGTAACTGAACTTAGGTCATTCTTGGCTCTGTTAAACTATTATGGGAAGTTTATTCCAAACCTATCCACACTGATTCAGCCAATGTCAGCGTTGCTACACAAAGATGCTGACTGGATTTGGTCGGAAAACTGTCAAAATGCATTTGAGAATGCAAAGAAGGCTCTTCAATCTGACAAAGTTTTGGTAAATTTTGACGCAGAGCTACCCATTATCTTAGCATGTGATGCATCTCCTTATGGAGTTGGGGCTGTAATCAGTCACCAAATGAACGATTGAAGTGAAAAACCGATCGCATTTGCATCACGAATGTTAACCAAGACAGAACAGAATTACTCACAGATTGAAAAAGAAGCACTTGGGTTAGTGTTTGGTGTTATGAAGTTCCATGACTACCTTTATGGAAGGAAATTCATCTTGGTGACAGACCACAAACCATTACTAAAAATATTGGGACCAAAAACAGGTGTGCCTACACTAGCTGCCGCTAGATTGCAAAGGTGGGCTCTAATCCTGGCTGCATATAAGTATGAGATTCAGTACAAAAGATCTGAACAGCATAGTAATGCAGATGCCCTATCAAGGTTACCACTGAAACTGCGTGGGGATGTGGTGTCAAACCCCATTTACTAGGTATCTTATTTGGATGATTTACCTGTAACTGCAAGGGAGGTAGCTAAAGAAACAGACAAGGATTCTGTGTTGAAGGTGGTTAAACAGTTGGTGTTGACCGGGTGGCCTAAACATGTACAGGATGAGTTGCTTAAGCCGTACTTTCAGAGACGATCTGAGCTTACTGTTGAGGATGATTGTCTGCTGTGGGGGTTACGAGTGGTGGTTCCTAAAAAACTAAGGGATCAATTGATTTCTGAACTGCATGAACACCACTGGGGAATAGTAAAGATGAAATCCTTAGCCAGAAGTTTTTTTTGGTGGCCAGCAGTAGATGAGTGCATTGAACGGGAAGTCAGCAAGTGTACTATTTGTCAAAAGCAGCGTAGTATGCCTTGTACTGCACCAGTACATCATTGGAAATGGTCTGAGAGTCCCTGGGAGAGGATCCATCTAGATTTTGCAGAGGACCACAAGCAGATGTTTTTGGTAGTAATGGATGCCTATGCTAGATGGCCAGAGGTTATTCCTATGCATTCTACTAAGTCAGCTAAAACCATTGAGACACTGAGAAATTTGTTTGCAACATATGGGTTACCAAAAGAAGTTGTAGCAGATAACGGTCCTCAGTTTGTTTCACAAGAATTTGAGTCATTTCTTAAGAAAAATGGAGTGCAGCACATTAAATCACCTGCCTACCATCCCGCTAGCAATGGATTGGCGGAACGATTAGTCCAAAATCTTGAAAAGTCACTTGCAACGGATCGAACATTAGACACTTGAGCATTGTGTGGCAAATTTCCTTCTAGGTTATCGAAACACACCCCCTTCTGAGTTGTTTCTAAAAAGACAGGTTCTAACAAGACTTTCGATGGTCAGACCTCAGTTTTCTCAGAGAATCCAAAACCAAACAGAACAACTGTTTCCTCGTCTTAGAACTTTTGCAGTAGGTCAGCCTGTACTGGTAAAAAATTACAGGCGAGGGGAAAAGTGGTTGAATGGAGTTGTACGTGAAATTCTGGGTCCTGTAACTTATAGTGTTGAAATGAATGAAAAATGTGTTAAAAAACATGTAAATCAGTTGTTGGGAGTAAAAGAAAATCAGTTGTTGGGAGTAAAAGAAAATGGAAGTCCAACTGGTGAAACCAATACAGACTCTGGAGTCGGGACTTTTTGGGAGGCTGATGAGCTCCATACACCTGAAAAAGGAGATCAACAGATGGAAGAAAACACTGTGGGAAAACTACCCATGGAGTTGTCGTCATCTACAGCGGAAGGGAACACTCGTCCAGTGAGAAACCGGCGACCTCCTGAGAGACTGAACTTGTAAGGACATTTAGAAAGGTTGTTGGTAAAAAAAAAAAAAAAAAAGTCCAACTGTCAGAAAAAAGTCAAACTGTCATATAGTTAAAAATGATGGGGAAGTGTGGATTTTAAAGGGAAGGAGCTGTGGCAGAACAATTGAACCTGTAGTTAAGGGTCTTGAGGCCATCTTGTCTTGGTTGTTATCCTCTGTGGTGGATAATGTTGTGTAAGTACTGTATTACCAGGCAGCTTCACTGGGGGCGCCGGCCGGTGTAAGCAAGCACGGAAGTGAATAAAGATGGTGCAGTGTTCTTTCCAGTTATCTGCTTGAGTAGTTTGTTTTATTCCAACTTGTGTACCATACACAACAAGAACAAGCTAATTAAACTTATATGAAATAAGGTGATAGTCCAGTTCAGGCTAATGGCGGAAATAAAGAATTTGTTGGGTTGGACATATGGTGCTGAGAACACAGAAATTATGACAACCCATGTAACAGACTAAAGTTAGTTGACCAGAAATTTATGTTCAGGAAAGGTAACAATGGTGCAGGGATTTTGTTGACAGTTTCTGATTTCATAATAATATACAATGAAATAAAATGGCATTTCTCTTCTTCAGTGGATTTTGCTGAAGTACTATTGTCCTTCAGATGTAGGAGACCAAACACATCTCTTAATGCTCAAAGCGCAGGATGAGAGTCCTTAAAAAAACAATGTGACTCCTTGATCTTCTTGTACAGATTGTGTTCTGTCTCCTCTCCAACCTCTATCATTACTGCATTGGGTATTAAATCAAACAGCAGCAGAATATCTCACAGCAGATCCACCCCACTCTGGATTCAGAGATGTTGCCATGGATCTGTCAAACCAAAATCACAGCACTCCTGATTGTTGTAGGACATAATAAGCAGATATTTGCACCTGCAAATCATCTAACCTGTTATCCAAGGGGGCAAACACTAGCAGGACCAAATCAGTGGTGGTGTTGTTGCCCAAAGATCAAGTCTAAACAGCTCTACAGCTAGCCTTTTTCTCTAACCCCCCATACTCTGTCTTCATGTGACCAGACTGTCCCCTCAGCAGTCAACCATGCAGCCCCTCCACAACAACTCATCCTCCATTCATCAGACATCATCATTATCTCCATGAAAGACAATATAAAAAACAACATTTCATCATACTGCATGGAACCAAACATAAACAGATATGTATTAAGCCATGCTCAAAACATAATTCACTATGAGCAGGAGCTCAACAATTTTCAGAAAGTGGAGGGTCTTTAGGAAGAAATGATAGACCCACATGATTATGTGTTAGATTTTACTGTGGTGCCCTACAATTTTAGATGATTGGGTGATAAATCTGATGTAGATAATTAGGTAGGTGAGGAAAAATCTCACAGTAGTGGATGTAAATCAAGATGTTTAAAGACTGAATAAAGAGATGTTTTCAGAAATTCAGATTGCTTAAGAGTTAATTTCAAAGAGCATTTAAAGAGTGAAATACACAGCTGTAGTATGGTACTTAAACAAAAGCAATGTTAACATGCACAACATTTCATGATTGGAATAAAATGTTAGTCAGTCAGTCATTTTCTACTGCTTCTTGTATAGGGGTTCGCAGGGAAGCTGGTGCATAACTCACGCAGTCTATGGGCAGGAGGCGGGGTACACCCTGGACAGGTCGCCAGTCCATCGCAAACAAACAACCACGCACACACTCCTTCATGCCTGAGGGCAATTTAGAGAGACCAATGAACCTCATAGTCATGTTTTTGGACTGTGGAAGGAAGCCGGAGTACCCAGAAAGAACCTACACATGCATGGGGAGAACATGCAACTTCCATGCAGAAAGACCCCTGGACGGGAGTTGAGTCCAGGATCTTCTTGCAATAAGGCAACAGTGCTACCAACTGTGCCACCATGCAGCCCTAGATTAAAGTGTATTCAGATTAAAAACCCAAAAAATAATCTGATTGTACCGTTTATATGGACATAAATAATCAGAATAAAACGGCCGATCGAACTAAAAATGTGTCATGTAAACTTGCCGTTCTGAATAGTCTTTTAGCATCCAGCCAGAGCGACTAGCCACTCAAGGCAGAAATACGTCAAGTTGACCTGGGGTGCACATGTGCACTCAGATCAGTTTTCCTCATTCAGAATAACTTAATCCTCTCAAGCGTTTACATGCATGTCGATCAGATTGTCAGTCGGCATAAACCACCCCTCTCAATCGGATTACAATTTGATTCCGATCCTGCCGAATCCGATCAGAATATTTCAACTGACATGATTACATGACACATTTTTAGTCCAATCAGCCGTTTATTCCATCTACTTGTGCTCATGTAAACGTAGCTAAACAGTGCATCTGAGCTGATTAAATGAAAAGCTTAATTTAAGATGATTAAAAGCGCAAGAAGTTGTGAGATGAATTTTAGGAAATGTAATAAGGGAAAACGTGGCGTAAGACTGGGGTAGCAGTAATTTGTAGCATTGATTTGACATGGAAAAAGCACAGAGCTTGATATAGGCAGGGACCCTTCATAAAACTGCAAGAGATAAAAATGGACGAAAAAATATTCAATCAGTTTAATATTTTTATGGCAAATATTCTGTTCTATCGAAAGCTAAACTGTCAAACAGAAAAAGCACCTCCACGAAATTAGTCCATTAGCTGTTTCAAAAATTATTGTGAATGAGTGGATTAATTACACACAGACGGAAGTTTTGAAGCCTTCATTTTTGTTATATTTTGATATGTCAAGTAGTAAACATAGTTCCGTAAATTCAACCTGGAAAGACTCACAAACAGAGACAGGGATGCAATTACAAAAGTTTATTAGTGGATGTTTATTTGTTTGGCGTCTGACCCTAGTGGAAGATGTGAATACTGAGAATGACATGCGCTTGAATGAACATCTTAAGGTTAGATTTAGAGATCTCTTCCCCCTGGGATCAGATCCTGGTGGTGGAGTGGAGGCCTGAGGAGATTTGGAAGGAGTTTGGAAGCCATATGGTGGAGATGGGGTGGAGGAGGGTCAAAGTTCAGCAGAAGAACGGAGGGTTCCATGGATGAAGATCTTTCAAAAGGGGAGCCTTGAAGGATGATTGGCCGTGAGAAATGCGGACTTGACGCTGATTGGTGAAGCAGAGCCGCATGGAGGAGTAATTAGACGAAGCTGGAGTGGATTTGAGTCTTCCATGTGGAATTTTCATTTAAACTCCATTTCTCACATATCACCTCAGTCTTATGCTTCTTACACTGGTTTCCAGTTGAGTTTAGAATTTTTTTTTAAATGGCCAGGGGGACAGGGCTTTTCAGACTTTAGCTCTGAAACTGGGGAACAGTTTGCCACCGCAGCTTTGCTTTGCTGAGTCCGTAGAGATTTTTAAAAACTCTTCTGTTCTGCCAGGTTTTTACTGTATGTAATGGTTTTATTGTGTATGTAGCTCTTTATGTGATTTTCTTGAACAGTGCTTTGTGACTTTGTGTCTGTGAAATACGCTTTATAAATAAACCTGACTTACTTACTAACTTACATACAATGCAATGTAATAATTTTGTTGGTATTTTATAATGTGTTGAACATGTATACATGGTTTGCATGGCCAGGCAGTGGGGAGTGGGCATCCCCCTGTGTTGTCCAGGTATTCCTGCTTGCTGCTGTGTAAGTGCAACACCCGTTTGTGGAAGAAGGACAAAAGTTGGGAGAAGATCGTGGAATGAACTCAACTCTAAATGCCACTCTCTAAAATAAATAATAATACAAAAAATAATAGAGAAAAATAAAATAATAAATAAAACATTGGTTCACAGAGACAAAACACTTGAAATGAAAAAGCATTCTTGAGGACATACTGTAACTCTTTAACAAGATTGGAAACAGAGATTGCTGCAGAGTAATAAATGGCATTCGATTTGCAGACCGATGTAACCATGAAAACCTGCAACAACTGAAGTTTACACACGTAAAAAGATTCTGCAGGTGTAGTAAAAAGAAAAAGAATCAAGCAGAGCTGAGGTTAACCAGTGTTTCTAATGGTGAAACTGAGCTGCTGTTTGCTTTCTGTCTAATTTTCAGCTTCATCTTTAGCTTCCTGTTAAAATGTGGTTTAAACTGATAAAACTGCTGCTCTAAAGAGTGTGTGAAGGATTTCACAAAGGTGTCAAACAGAGCTTTAAAACTCATGTTTAAAACAGGCTATTATACCTCCAAATACTCTGAACACGGGAGTTAACTTCCTGATGTGTGTTTCTCTGTCAGATTAAATTATTGTTAACCTACCTGCTCTGTCTGTAAGGGTGAAATCTGCTATAAGGCCCAAGAGGTTTTCTGATCATAAATGCACATTGTGTTAAAATTTGTCATTATTTTATAGATTTATTTTTGTTTTTATTATTATGAAAAATAAATCTTACCTAAACTGAAGCAGATAAAAATATCAACACCGAATTACAGCAGCTACATTTTTTATCATCTAAATAAGTGATGTTTCAGACAGCAAAGTGACTTATTGGTTGCTTCAACAGTCTTCAAACATAAATACAGAAAAAAAAACAGAAGAAGTTTAGATAAAATGCTTGCCTCCTTGAAACGCGTACATGTCTCAGATTTAACAAACACTAATGCATAATGGGAGATAATGACGCAAGCTCTACATTTACAAATACACTCTAAATTGAATTTTAACAACATTCCAAAAAGAAAGATCTCCAAATTCAAAACATACAATTTTGGAAAAAATTAGAATAGACAGAACAAGACTTTTTCATAACTCCCTTATTGCATTTGTAAAAATGTTTTATACTGACAGACAATTATACTTGTGATAAAACAACTGCAATCTCTGTAATACAAATGTGAATAAAAAATAATAAACAAAATTTTCTGAACCTAAAAATTATTAATATTATTTCAGTATATTTAGATTCGGTTAAAGGTTTTAACATTAGTCAATATTTCTCTTTCAACCAGCTTAATTATTTTCTTCATGGTTATTTTCAATATAGTTTGCATTTTTATTAAACCAAAGAGAATCAATTTAAATTTATTGTATTCCAGTATGTTTAAAGTGTAGACAATTTGTCTGTATGTCAGCTTTGAAGGCTCAGTGTCAGAAGAGCAGGCCTCTGATGGTGAGGACGGTGCTGAAGGCCAGAGCTTTGGTGAACACCACTCGGACTCCGTTCATCAGCAGCAGGTAGAAGTTCAGCTTGGCTTTTTCTGGACGGCAGAGAAACAGAGTTCAGGCTGAACTGAACACTAACAGCTGACTGCAGGTATCCGTGGTGGGCCCAAACTGAGACAGGAAGTGTTCAAACTTACCTGGATAAATGTTCCCACATGCATCATCTGTTAGGAGACAGAAAACACATCAGTCACACAAATGAAATTATGAAAACTGTGAACGTTGTGGAAACATGTCTTCTTAAAAAAAAATAGCTTTATAATTATGTTTAGTGTTAGATGGATGTGATTTAATCACAGAAACATTTTCAAACTCTTTGAATCAAACATTTTGATCAGAACTCCACAGAACTCTGTGAGTTTGTTACCAGCTTCATTGTTGCCGATCGTCCCGTTCATCCCACAGGAGTAGATGGTTTCGTTGCTGAATGCAGCAAAGTAGTAGGTGTTGTTCTTTGACAGAACAGCATCATCAGTGCTCACGTTGACCGGACCACCTCTCACATTCAGAACCACGTCGTCCCCCTTCAGACGGAAATCTGTGACCAGACAGACATTTGGACCGAGCTCGTCTGCTGTCTTTAGAGGGTAGCCAGGAGTCTGCAGGGGACTCAGGACGGACAGAGTTGGAGGAAAAGAGGGATCTTTTGGATCTGTATATAAAAAATAATATGTATTGTTCTCAGTCATTTAAAATATGTTCAACATTAGAAAAAGCTGGTACGTATTTCCTTAAAAAAGTATAAAAGAAATATCTTATAAAAATACTAACTCTTATGAATTTTAAAGTTTAGCATTTATTTAAAAAGCTATACTTTTTTTGTTGAGTCCCCAAGGTATATTTAGACTGTTCCGATATTACATGTCCAAAATAATTTCATTTTACGGTGTTTAGGTTTTTAACATTTAAAAGATTTGTCTAAGAAAGAATTACAATTCAGATTAAGTCCTTTCAGTCTCAGTCAAGAGCAGCTCTGAAGCAGAGAACAGACCTGGGGGAGGTCTTCTCTTCCTCAGTCGACTGATTTATTTAAAATAATTACAGGTTTTTATTATGTAATCTTTTCACTGGCCATTGATTTTTTTAAAGAAACAGAATGTTATAATGCAAAGTTTTGTTTAAAGTATACAAAATATTGTAAACAGTCCTTAAATGTGATACTGAAGGATAAATATTTAAACTCAGTTTATAATGTAAATTTGTTTCACTTTTTAGTTTTTTTTAGTTTTTAGTTTTCTCCTTAAGGGAATTTATTGATTATTTATTCTTACAAAGCACAGGTGAGTTACTTTTGTTTACAAACCCAGTTCAAACTCTTCTGAAGAACCATTACCGTTATTGGGAACATGAAAATGTCATGATTTGTTGAACGCTATGTTTCACACAATCAGAAATCTGAACGGGATGTTTCACTTGTTCTGCCTCAACAACACAAATAAACACAAATGAAATCGACAAACTAAGCAGCAACTTTAAACCTGAAAACTAACTAATTTTTAGAAGGTTTTCAAAATAAAAACTAGTTATATCCAATCATCCAATCACTTTTTTCTGGAATAATGATGCGATAACCATTTGTCCCTTATCTCTGTGCTTTCCCCAAACCCCGCATTCATATTTATAAATCATTTTTTGTGTTGTTCATTTCATAACATAAATACAACATTTTCTGTCAGGAAACGCAGATAAAATTAAAGTACTTAATTTACAGCAGATTTGTATTAATCTTAGGGACTGTGGGTGTGTTGTACAACCTGATATATGAAGGATTTATACCATTAAAAAAACTAACAACGGTGATGTGAAAAATTAAAGTAAGTAAATCAACAAATACTCTGTCCTGTGTTTTCATGTTGTATTGCGAATGCAAGCTGTTGGTAGTTTTACTAACACCAGAGAGTAAAATAAGACCTTTTATTAAAATTTTACACAACTAAAACAACAACTATAAAACAAATAAATGTGAAGCAGATGGTAATTTTAAATTATCTTACCTGGTCTAACAGTAACTGTGGTTCCTTTACCCCAGACGTCTAAAGCCCAATCACGGTGCTACAGCTTCACTGACTGCTTCAACAAAAACAAGAAGCTCCAGAAAAATAAAACTCAAGACATAAAAATTTTAAATTTGCAGATTCTGCAGAAAATTCTGAAAGTCTGATGTTCCTCTGGGAAATATTGCAAATATCCTTTACGTTGTTTTTGCTTTTTAGCCTGAAAATTCAATTTGGTTCATATATATTTATACATTGTATGACTTTAAAAAGGAGAATAACTGATTTTTAAACATTTCTTACCTCTTTAAAATTGTTAAACAGGGTTTCTACCTCATATCCCAAAGAGACATGTTGGATTTCATCATTTTATTCTCTGTATAATGATGGATTCTCTCTGGTTTTTGTTCTGAGGTTTTTGTATTGGTGTATATCTCTGTGCCACCCCAGTCCATCACAGTGACAAACCCTAATACAAAAACCTAAACCACCTTCAGAGGGAAAGGTAGAGGCAAACTATAGAAACAGATGTAAGGTTGTTGTTGTTGGATTTGCATTTCCTATTTGAAACTTCAATTAACATCCAACATCATTTATTTCCTAAATAGATCTTTTTTATTAATTTGAAAAAAATATGCAAAATTGTAAATGTATTATTTTAAGAAAATAAAAGCCAGTTTTTCTTAGGTTTATGTTTACTTGTCTATGAATACTGAACTGAAGAAGTATCATGTTTTTTGGGATTAGGAGCAATTTAACGTTAAGACAAAACAATAATTCACATCTTTTTTGAGTTTGGTTGGATGGAAATGTTGAAGAGTGGACTGACAATCTGTAGGAATATAGATTTAAGAGTTGATTGAGAGATTTTGACAGAAAATGCCCTCTACTGGTTACCATGGAGCATCGTTTTAACCCTGATCTTGTCCTGGTTTAAATGGCTGAAGTAGTTGCTTTATAACTCAATCCCGAAAGGATTTTCTTTTAGCCAACCTGAAAGTCAAACATCAGTAGGTGACTTTAATAAGCATTTCTGACTGAAGTTTTTTTTTATTACTACTATTTTTTAAATTCTTTGTGAACATAATCTGTCTTTATAGACAACTTTTAATCCAACCGTAACACTTTTGCATCTGGAAACACAAAAAAAAACAAATTTTGTGAACCAGATTTTTAGCAAAACAAACCAAAACCTTTCATAAACACATAAATTTTGTTTTATGATCATGTGAAAGCTGTTTTTATGGTATTTAAAACCAGAGTATGTCTCAAAACCACCAGGTTTTGTCAAAACACAGAATACTTCAAATTCAGAGGTTTAAACACAAAAATAATTGAAAAAATGTTTCTATATTAACAATTAAGGGATTTATTTGGCTTACACTAATTTTGCCTTAGTCTGATGCAAAGTTTTTAAGATTGTATATTTTCTCTGTTATTATTTTTTTTTGTTTTCATTTCAACTCATTTGCAACAGTCTTTTGATAATTTAAGGACCCCCAAATATAAACCCTTTTCCTTTAAAGTGTCTATAAAAAAAACTGTTTTTTTTATATATATTTTATGGTTTTTTTAAAAAGGGGAAATCCCAATATGTTCCTCATACTGCAAAGTACAACATAGAACACATTTATTTTTTTTTTATTACAGCAGAAAGGCATAAGCCTCTTCAAACGTAACATAAACAACAATTCACTTAAAGGTTTGTGGATTTCCAATTTAACCTTCATTCTTCTAATCAATAATGTGTGTTGTAAATAGTAAAAAAATAAGTCAACTTTGTTTAAACCGGAAATATTTATTTCTAAAATAATTTTAGACATTTCTCCCTTTAAGTGTTTTTCCTGGCAAAAGACCCTTAATTTAACAATCTAAAGCCTCATTTGTTCAGGAAATATGACATGTTTAAATAATTGGTGATTATTTGAGCAGTATAATGAGTGTGTGTGTGTGTGTGTGTGTGTGTGCTGAGTGGGCGTATGTGAGCAAGTTTGTCACCTGGGGGTGACAACGTTGTTAGTGGCGAGTCCAGTAGAAAGCCTTCAACAATCAACAGCCAAGAGCAGCAAAGGACAAGTAGATTTGGCTCTGTAAGGCCGCAGCAGCCCCACATAGTCGGACACAAGGTGTGACCCCATGGCAGCATACGGCACTCATAGAGGTAGGTCGTCAGTGAAGCACAGAAGCAGCAGCCCCCAGGCAAAAGAGGCACAGGGTGAGACATAGATCACTGAACCCCCTCGACCCAGTTACAGGTGATCATGCAGGCCAATCACCCGTTCCCCAGTTGCCAAAGGACCCCACCAACCAAGGCACAAAAGTGACAAAAGTCTCAACAGATTTAGCATCAGATGTTTTTGATAATGCAGATGAGACACATCATGGAGACACCACAGACTTGTTCTAGGAGATTTTGCACAGCTGCTCCACTACCTTCAGTCACTGTATTTCTTGAGCACAGAAGTAAACAGCAGAGTCTTCTATAGTGAGACTGGTGATCTGCAGGAACTGAGTGCTGCTGAAAACATCTTGAGTGAAGCTAAAATGGTTCTGAAAGGTGCTGGCATAGGTACCAACAGTGGTGACTGTGTTTATCCACCTAATCCATTCCAGACCTTTCCCAGGTTTCTGTCTTATCCAGTTTATGCTATAATCTGTCATAGTGTAACCTGATGTAACACATGAAATCCTCACAATTTCTCCTGGTCTTTTCACTTCAATAGGAGGCTGCTGTAGGTTGATCTAACTCCAAACACCTGTAAGAAAAAGAAACATGACTTTTCATTATGTTTAACAAGTACAATAATAGTCTTTCTGCACAGCATTACAATTTATACTTTACCATGAATAGCAAAACCAACAACTAAACTCCAGGCAATGAACATATATTTTGAATTCATAATGAACAATGTTTTTCGGAGAGTCATCTTTGTGTGTTGAACACAGACAGTAAAAAAGTCTGACCTTTTAAAATAAAAATAAAAAAACATCATTATTCTTTTGGATTATCTTTTATTTATTTTATTTTATAGAATAAATTATGCTTTTTGTGTTTCTTTTTAGTTTCACTGATGTGTGACTTTTGAATCTCATTTAGTGGTGGATGCTATTAACTTAAAGACAGATTGGGCTGCACGGTGGTACAGTGGTTAGCTCTCCTTCATTGCAGCAAGAAGGCCCCCGGTTCTTTCTGCAAAGAGTTTGCATGTTCTCACTGTCCATGCATGGGTTCTCTGCTGGTTTCTCCAGCGTTCTCTAACCATCCAAAAACATGACTGTTAGGTTAACTGGTCTCCCTGTGATGGACTGGCGACCTGTCCAGGGTTTACCCCTCCAATTGCCCAATGACCTAACCGCAAATTTAAGTAAAAAGTTAAGATAACTAGTGTATTTAATAAATATAAATAGATATATGTAATTATATTCTTTATTGTTTTGAGTTGTATGTATCTGCAGATGTCAAGGTTTTAAACACTGAAAGCAGAATTCCTGCATTCTGGACGTGGATCATCAAGAACGTGGCTGCAGAGTTAAAAAGAAATCAGATCATGAGAGGGATTTTATTTTGAAAAAATACGCATCGAAGGAAGAAGAGAGGGATTTTAATGAATCAGGTTTCAGGGATGTAGTTTGTCTTTCAGGTATCTTGCAACCTATTTTACACTCAGTTCACCCTGTAAGTACATTTGGATTAACCGATGAAGTTTCAATTAATCAGGAACTATAAAACAGGAATTCACCAACATTAACATGACCTTGTGTTTATGCCTCTGTTCTGGTGCATTAGTCTGCATACTGTAGTTCAAATTCACAGCAACTTCTGCCAACTAAAAATCTCCCTAACTGATTGAAATCAAAGGCTTATAATAATTGAAAAGCGTTCAGACAAATATGGTTCTACAATCAGTTCCTTATACTGTGAATGTTTATGTTTTCTGGTAATATTGTAGTAATTTGTCACCAAGGTGCCCAGCCTTTTATTTATTTAAATCTAAATCCAAGACATTTTGTTTGTTTATTAAAGGTTTTTAAAATATTCTTTTGAAAGTGTAACAATTCACTTTTGCATACAACAGTACCATCACTTTCAGAAGTGAATTAATGCTGTGAAAATATAAAAAATAGGTTAAAAAAGGCACAAATCCATAAAAGTACGCTTTAGGTGGACGGATAAAAGATTAACGAGGTCTGAATAAAAAGGTCACACTGCATTCAACTTTGTTTCACCAGTTTGCAGAAATTGTATTAAAAACTAAATTTGTGGTGCCACCAGCTTTTACTGTGACCTGTAACTAGATTTTAAAATAAAGTCTCTTTTATTGATTTGTTGGTGTTTTCAGACAAACACAAAAATGTCTCTCTAGCAGCTGAAACTTAAAAAAATAACTTCTGAGAACTCTTTGCTTTTCTTGTTTTCTTTTTTTCCATTACAATAAACTGATCTAATTAGTCTCACAGCCCAACCTGCTGCAGGTTCTTGTGAAAAGTCTTTACAGACAGTGGAGTTTCCGTTCATTATTTTTTGAGCGCAACAATAAACAGCAGACTCCTTAGTGGTCAAGCTGCTGATCTGCAGATTTAGCTGATTTCTGCTGTTCTTCCTGGGGACAGTAAAGTGGTGATGGTAAGTAGATGGTACCACTGATATCACTGATAGTAGCGATCCACTCCTTTTACAGCTGCCTGTGACAATGACCCGCCACTTCGATGTCTTCATGTTAGGCTTCTGTGCCCACCACAGTACAGAGACTGCTCTTGTCAAGGTGTTCAATGACATTCGTATAAATGCAGACTGTGGAAGGACCACAGTGCTGGTATTATTGGGCCTTAGTGCAGCAACATAAGTTATCATGACTATGCAGACGACACACAGCTGACAGTAACATGTTACGATGTCACCAGGTGACTATGAACCCATTCAAGCGCTATAAATGCATAGAAGAAATTAATGCATGGATGTGTCAACATTTTCTTCAGCTAAATCAAAACAAACGAGAAGTAATAATTTTTGGACCAAAGGAAGAGCGTTTAAAAGTTAGCACACAGCTTCAGTTAATACAACTAGAAACCACCAATCAGACTCGAAGTCTGGGTGTAGTGATGGACTCAGACCTGAACCTTCAGAGGCACATAAAGACAGTAACAAGGTCGGCCTTCTATCACCTAAAGAACATCTCCAGGATTAAAGGACTAATGTCTCAGCAGGACCTTGAAAAACGAATTCATGTGTTCATCTTTGGTAGAATTGATTACTGCAATGGTGTCTTCACAGGTCTGCCTAAAAAGTCGATCAGACAGCTGCAGTTGATCCAGAACGCTGCTGCCCGCGTCCTCATTAGAACTAAGAAAGTGGAGCACATCACCCAAGTCCTTACTCTGGCTCCCTGTATCTCAGAAAATAGACTTTAAAATACTTCTGTTAGTCTATAAATCACTGAATAGCTTAGCACCAACAGAGTATTAGTGTATCAACCACCTAGACCTCTCAGGTCTTCTGGCTCAAATCTGCTCTGCATAACCAGAACCAGAACCAAACATGGAGAAGCAGTCTTTAGTTCTTATGCTCCACTAATCTGGAATAAACTCCCAGAAAACTGTAAATGCGCTGAAACCCTAAAAGGCTTTAAATCAAGATTAAAAACGTATTTGTTTAGAATGGCCTTCGACTGTGTTATCTAAATAATATTACTAAAGCTTTCAATCCAACTATCCTTTCATTTTCTTATCAATCATTTTATTCTCTTTAATTATTTAATTACCTTTTATACCACTGCAATGTACTTTTCGTATTATGTTTCTTTTTCTTTATGTTTCATGTACAGGACTTTGAATCGTCTTGCTACTGAAATGTGCTATAAATAAACTTGACTTGCCTGAGGAAGTGTTCCAGTAATGCTGATCAAACCCTGCATATGTGCAGGTCATTCTGCGGATTCTCCAGGTCTTTTAAACACTGGTTCAGATGCAGTCAGTGTTAAGCCATTAGTATCTGCAGAAAGAACGGCCGGTTAGCCACTGAACTTTAACCCTAAGTTTACTGAATTTTAGCCCTAAGTTCACACTGACAACGTTCCACGCTTGCTCTGTCATCTGTCGCGAATTGTGTCGTACGGGAGTTCACACAGGATGTGTTTTAGGATCATGCATTCAACAACAGCAGAGGAAACTGGACTCGCGGGATTACGAGTTTATGAGAGTGTGGCAATTTTGTGGCCTTCTTCTTCCTGAATGAACTTCTCATCATCCATGATGTCAGATAACTTTCAAGACTCCCTGACTGACTTACTTGTGATCTTGTGTCCCCGGTTCTTACATAATGCTTACTTTGTGATGTGACTGAGTGTCTCTTGAACTTTACTTTCCCTGGTCTGACCCCTTGTCTAGCTCAAACTGGTCTTGGAACTTTATGTGTTTGTGCTCTACCATACATAAAAAAATAAACTCGATCTCTATCTCTGAAAGACAGCAGAGGAGGGCTCTTCGTCATACTGCATTGACTGGAATGGCTTATATTTGCACTAAGAGCAGAACACATAGATGACGGAGTCTGTGTGAACTTAGGGTACGATTTTATTTGTAATTACCCAGCATGTTATTACCAGCCTGACCCAATTACAACCTCATGTCAAACTGCTGTACAAGACGTTTGTTCAGTCTACAGCGTGTTTGAGTTACTTAAAGCTGTAACTCTGTGAGCGACATAAAAAGATGTATATAATTATGGTTTGTATTAACTCCTCCCCTTTAAAGGCAAAAAATTATATTGGGCTGTGCAATATATTTCAAATGTATAGTATATGTACCGGTATATGTATTGCATGTAAATGTAAATTTATATTGCATCTAGTTGGAAACACTACATACAACATAAATATGACAAAGTACTGCTTAGAGTGCAGAAAAATAGCTATAATGTGCTTTGCACTTTAATACCAAATATATTCAGTGATGCGTGTTGTTTAATGTCACTTTGTTTTATATTCACTTCTGTCCAAACAATTTATATATGCAACTTCAAGGAAATCAAACAATTCCAACAGTAAACTGACATAATGACACCTATTCATAAAGATGATACGAGCAGAAGCTCAAGGTTTTTAAACGTCTTTTTATAATAATAGCATTACTGTGCTGACGTAACATGAGATAATGATGAAGTTAGAATGAACTAATGGCAGGGAGACAGAAGACATAAAAAAGGACATTTGATGTGAAAGTTATCAGTAAAGTTCTGAAAGGACCAGAGCTGAGACAGTACTGTAAAAGCGGCTATACAAGAGGGAACTTAAAGACTTACATGTTATTTATATATATACTGTATATATATGTATTTTTTGTTTTTGTATTTTGAGAATTTTGTTTTCAACTGTTAATGTATTTATTTTATTCAAAATGGACAAATATAGTGCACAAACCTGACCATTAGATACACGTTTTTGGATAAACATCTATTGAAGATGAGAAACTGTTGGCAAAATATTGGAAATACTGAAAATCACCAACAACCACTTCAGTTATTGTGAGTTAATGTCACCCCGCTTTAACAGGATGCTTTGCATTTGTATGGGTGCTAATGTCACTTCTGCTCTGTGAAGAGTTTTTGTACAGCCTCTGTGCTCACATTGATCACTGTGTCTCTCTGGCACAGTAATACATAGCAGACTCCTCTGGTTTCATGGTGGACAGTCTCAGATACACAATGTTCTTATTGGCGTCTCTGGTGATTTCTATTCGTCCTTGAACACTGCTGGCATAGTCTTTGCTTCCCCAACTCCAAATAACACCCATCCACTCCAGTGCTTTTCCTGCAGGTTGTCTGATCCAGTTTGTGTCATAGCTGGTGACAGAATAGGAGACCTGACAGCTGATGGTCAGAGTCTGACCTGGCTGCACAGATATAGAGGCTGGTTGTGTCAGCTGTTCGCACTTCACACCTGTTGATGACAATATCAAATTAATTACAGTGTAATATCAATATTTGTATGGTGTCAGTATAATATGAGTGTCTCAGTGAGACTCACAGGATCCAGCCCCCAGCAGCAGCAGAGCTACAGAGAACATGTTGGTGCTGAAGATGATTCAATGAGAGCTTCTCTGTGACTGACAGTATGAGATCAAGTCTAAAAAGCTTGATGTTTAATTTGCCTGATGATAGACCAGCCAATCAGAAATGGCTACCATACTCTTAACAGCAGAGCAGGAAGCTTTACAGTTTTTCATACAGGATACAGCTTATGTTTATTACTCTAATAAACACACCCTCCATTCTGCTACCTGTATGACCCCCTCTCTTTTCCAATGGTTATAATCAATCTGACAGAGAGAGGTATCCCAATCGTTGTGGTTTTTAGTATAACAATGGCCATCAGTGGGCTCTAGATGGACAAACGGTCTACTTTTAAGGCCAGGCTTTAAAACCTTCCTTTTTGATAAACCTTAAAGTTAGAGTGGCTTAGGTTATCCTGAGCTATCTATGTAGTTATGCTGCTATAGGTTTAGGCTGCTGGAGGACATAATGACCAATTTCACCCTCTTCGCTACATTCTCACACTACTCTCTAATTTAGCATTATTTGCTGTTATTTAAGCTTTTAACTTTATTCTCTCTCTTTTCTCTTCCTAGAAGCTACACCTGGCCTGACTCTGTGTCTACCTGTGACACCTTTCTGGAGAGGGGCATCGTCCAGGCTTCTGCTGGCAACAACTTAATGCTCACCCTCTAACGATGATCCACATGGCCCTGTCTTTCAGTGTTTAACCCTTTCTCTCTCCTAGACATAGCAATTGACTGAGCTTTTACTGTAACTAATTATATGTGCTCTCTTTCAGACTCTAAACTTGAAAACTGGCTCCGAGTTTATCTGTTCTTTCTTTCTAGATGAAACGACTAAAGGAGCTACATCCATTAACATTTACTTTTCCTTCCCATAGAAAGGACTCCTGGATCAGTGCTTCTTTGATCTCTTTGTGTCTCTTCTCTGTTCTCTCAAACCCCCAGTCGGTCGTGGCAGATGGCCGCTCACATTAAGCCTGGTTCTGCTGAAGGTTCCTTCCTGTTAAAAGGGAGTTTTTCCTCTCCACTGTCGCTACATGCATGCTCAGTATGAGGGATTGCTGGAAGGTCAGCGCCAGTGACTGTCCACTGTCTCTACATGCTCATCCGGGAGGAGGGAATGCTGCAAGTCACTGACTGGATGCAATCTGCTGGGTTTCCTTAGACAGAAAAACTTTTTATCCAATTTGAATAAATAACTGAATCTGACTGCAGTGTTCAATGGTTAGGATTAATTGGAATGTATGTACCTGACTTTTGTGAAGTGCCTTGAGACACCGTGTTGTGAATTGGCGCTATATAAATAAACTGAAACTAAATTGATGCGTACTGCTGCTGCTGTTGTTGCTCACCTATACCCCAACAACGTACCCCTTCATCCTTAGGTAATCAACAGGGTGAAGTAAACCGGAGACTAAAATTAAAGGAATCCAATCTAAACCAGATTATACCAAACATGTAACAAACTCTCTTTCATCCTGTGACAATTAATTGATTGAATTATTTAAAAAGAAATGACCCATTGATCATAAACATTCTCAGATATACCTATGACAGAGGAAAAAAATCTACGTTGGCAGAAATTTACAAACAGGAAATCACAAACAATATCATCAACTACTTTTTTAGGATGCTCAGTATTTGCATGTGTGCATATCATCTGCTCTGCTCTCAACAACTATCAAAGTAAAGTGATATACAACAAAGTCTTTTTTCCGGTTGGACATTGTCAGATACAATATGATGTCTGTTTCTGATGTTATAGTCTTTACCTCCACCAGCCCAAATGACACACATCCATTGTTGGCTGATCCAGTTTATTCCATACTGACTGAAAAAAAGATCCTGAGCAGGAAAGACTGACAACTTCCTGAGGGTTTTTCGCTACTGAGGTGGCAAGAATGGACTCCAAGGTCTGGCTGTTAAAACCTGACAAAAAACCAGAAACTAAAAGAGATAGATTAGAAAAAAAAGTAGCTGATCTAGTAACAAAAGGATGCAACCTAGAGGGCAGAAAGATCAATGTCAGCAGGACAGACAGTCTGACCTTCATCTCAATTCTAAAGCTGTGAATGAATATCTTCCCTTTAATGAAGAAGGCACACATACACTGGGGGTTCTGGAAATTTGCATTGGCATTAGATTTAAAGAGGCAGATGTGTAAACAAATATTGTCAAAGTTAACTATCAGGTTATTATACGTCTTCTGATTTATTTTGCATTACTGTTGTTAACTGAAACCACACATTTTTTGCTGGGTTTTGATAACACATATATATATATATATATATATATATAGGTTTCCACAATTAGAATAATCAAATAATTCCAGCGATAACTTTGGAGGACATTTTGGTTTTCTGTAACGAAGGTGATATTTTTTGTCTGTTTTGTTGTTGTTGTTGTTGTTTTAACAACAATACAGAAGGCAAAACTACATTTATTTAAATTTCCTTCCATTCTAAGGAAAAACATGTCCTTTATTTTAAATTGGGTAAAATTTTACTGTAGTGTGCTTCCATATTCAACATGAAAGAGAACCGGCCTTCAATTTCTTTATGGTGTTAGAGCGCCTCCTCTGGTGTCTTCATGGCACAGGTATTCAGGCTCGAAGGGATTTGTACAGCTCTGCCGCTTGCTTTTGTCAATGCAGCTCTTTGGCACAGTAATACACAACAGAGTCTTCAGGCTGTAGATTCAGTCTATTCAGAGTCACAGTGTTACTGGAAGACTGCACTGTAAAACTGAACTTGTTCTTTAAAGATTCTTCGTAGATTGGGCTGCATTTGGTGCATGTGTAACCGATCCTTTTCCAGCCGGCTGTCTGATCCAGTGTGTCCAGTAGCTGGTGACAGAATAAGAGACCTGACAGCTGATGGTCAGACGTTGACCTTGCAGTACAGTCACAGAGGCTGGCTGCGTCAGCTGTTCACACTTTACACGTGTTGATAAAAATGTGGAATAAATACAGCAGAACCATCAGTTACTGTGTGAAGGATAATATTTTTAGTGTCTCAGTGAGACTCACAGGGTCCAGCAGCCAGCAGCAGCAGAGCAACAGAGACCATGTTGGTGTAGGTGATCCAATCAAAGCTTCTGTTCCTCTGTAACTTTTTTGGAATTACAGATACAGTCAGCAAGTACAGGGAATTGATATCTTGGATGTCAAAACATCAGCAAATAATTAAATGAAGAACATGACAAAGAAGGGGTGTAGAAGACGTAGAGGCTGGTTGTGTCAGCTGTTCACACTTCACATCTGTGGAAGAAACAATTAAAACTAACCTGTTACCAACAGTATACCATCAGTGTGATGCTATCATGCTGTATTGTCTAAGCAGCAGTAGAGCCTGAAGGAACATGTTGGTGTTGAAGATTATCTGATGAAAACTTCTGTTCATCTTTGGCTGATAGCATGAGATCAAGCCTATAGAGCAAAATGTTTCATTTGCATAATGATAGGATAGCCAATCAAAATTGGCCATCAAACCACATCACATATGTGATGTATTAATAAGAAACTGCTATAAGTTTCTCTAAATGGATGTATAAAACTGGCATATTTCTTTCTGTTATTATTATTAGAAGAAAGAATACTTTTAATTTGATTTCACCTGCTGACATTCTTTAATATATTCCTATATGCTCCCTGGTCTTCCCTCGATCATTTTCAGCCAATCTAAAGATATTAAAAGTTTTATTTCAAATGACCTACAATGCAGGTTTTTAAGAAAAATATTTTATCATCAAAAGATTATGTTTTTACTTACAGAGCACATACAGAACACTCATTCATCATTAACAGTTTTATGCAAGAAATCAAAATGAACTGGAAAAGGTTTGAAATAACTCTAAAAGATTAAAGCATATAAATAAATATAAATGAATCTGAATTACTATAGTATTTTTGCAAGGCTTTGCTAATAATTCAAATTCAATACATAATGCAAATAGTGGTCTCCACAGGGTCTCCTGCGTTCATTGAGTAAGAGGTTGTGTACACCCTGGAAAGGCTGCCAGTCCATCACAAGGCAACACACACACACATACACACATACATACATACATTCATACATACATACAAACATACATACATACATACAGACATACAGACATACATACATACATATAAAAAGGCAACTTAAATTAACCTATAATGCCCACCTTGAGAAAGCTGGAGTACCCAGACAGAACCCATGTAATAACAAGGGAGAATATCTAAACTCCAGGGAGGTCCTGGCTGGGATTTCAGCCCAGAACCTTTATATAAAGTATGAGTGGATTGTGATGGCAGTCTTTAACATTTAAATGAAGTCAAGTTCAATCTAATTATATCTAATGTCATTTGATGATTATGCTAGACATTACTTTTATTGCTATGCAGTCTTTATCACCATATTTAAAAAAAGTATCTAATAGGAGACATTCTTAATACAAAACAATCAAATAGTTGTATATTTTATGGAAATCAGCTTCAGTGCCTCATTATATTATTTTCTCTAGTATGGGACACACTGTACAAGAATATTATCTGCCCCAAAATTTGTTTTATTGCTGCATCTTACAAAGTGACACTTGTTTTTCAAGATTTCAAAAGAACTAAAGAAAAAGCAATAGAACCAGTCTTCTTGAACACATTTTAATTTGGTTCTGATACAAAATACAGCAAGCCTGCAGCAGAAGACAGCAAAAACACTTAATTGAGGATGTAGCTGTTTTTAACGAGCCCTAAATCAGAGATTACTGCAAAAAACACTTCACAATGTTTGATTTACATACAGGTGCTGCTGTGGAAACCTGCTGTGACTAAAGTCAACAGATGTGAAAAGATTATGTACATTGTGTGGTAAGAAAAAACAAGCAGAGCTGAAGCTAACCACTATTTTCTGTCCATGTGAAACTGAGCTGCTGCTTGGTTTCTGTCAGCTTCCTGTTGATGTGTGGGTTTAACAGATGAAACTGCTGCACTAATGCTTATCTTTCAGTGAAGTTTCTGCATCATCAAGTTTATCATTGGCACATTTATTTATTACTGGAAATACCCTGAATAGGGGGCTAGATGTGGGGTTTATGGAACTATAGTTGTCTGAAAAAGCCTTCCAACAGAAGTTAAATGAGAAAGGTAAAGAGGTTTAAAGGATTAAGGAAAGAAAAAGTCAGTTAAAATAAAGCTGAGCTGGAATATGTAATGAACTGTTTTGATATTTAATTTATAGAAAATAAAACCGTTTATCTGACGCACACCGCAGGAAAATGTAAGAACTTGAACTTATGATTAATAATTACATTCATTTAGTAATTCATTTTTATATTACTGACCTCAATTATCAAAGCAGTGATGCACTTTCTGAATCCAAAAAGAGAAGAAGAACAATGCATTTCTATTGGTTTTTACATTTTCCTTTTTTTGTTTTTAAGTAATTTTGCCTCATTAATTTTAATGATGAACACATTTCAAATTTGGAAACTAGAAATTTGTAAAATTAAGAAAAATTATAATATTACTGTGTTTCTATTCAGTATGTGGATTTTGATTCTCTATGGTTTAGTTTTATTTCATGTTTTATTTTGACCATTGGTCGACAATGAGAGACAAATAAAAGACAAATAGCTCACAGTAAATGTTTTAGTCTTTAAACGTAGTTTCCTTCTTTTTAATATTTTCTAAAATGATTGGTGCTTTGTTTATAATAAAAAGAGGCAGAATAAGCTGACTGTCTGTATGGTGGCCTTGAAGGCTCAATGTCAGAAAAGCAGGCCTCTGATGGTGAGGACGGTGCTGAAGGCCAGAGCTTTGGTGAACACCACTCGGACTCCGTTCATCAGCAGCAGGTAGAAGTTCAGCTTGGCTTTTTCTGGACGGCAGAGAAACAGAGTTCAGGCTGAACTGAACACTAACAGCTGACTGCAGGGATCAGTGGTGGACCCAAACTGAGACAGGAAGTGTTCAGACTTACCTGGATAAATGCCCCCACATGCATCATCTGTTAGGAAACAGAAAACACATCAGTCACACAAACATGATGGAAACTCTGAAAGTTTGTGAAAAAATGTCTGATGAAAACCATCGCCTGGTTTCTTCCTTAAAAAAATCAGCTTTATAGTTCTGTTTAGTGTTAGAATTATTTGATTTAATCACGGAAACATTTTTCTGCAGATGACAGTTTCAAAGTCAGAACTCTGTCAGTTTGTTACCAGCTTCATTGTTGCCGATCCTCCCGTTCATCCCACAGGAGTAGATGGTTTCGTTGCTGAATGCAGCAAAGTAGTAGGTGTTGTTCTTTGACAGAACAGCATTATCAGTGCTCACGTTGACCGGACCACCTTTCACATTCAGAACCATGTCATCCCCCTTTGGATGGAAATCTGTGACCAGACAGACATTTGGACCGAGTTCGTCTGCTGTCTTCAGGGGGTAGTCAGGAGTCTGCAGGGGACTCAGGACAAACAGGGAGGGAGCCACAGAGGAACCATCTGTACAGGAACAAAGTAAACCAGATACCAGTTTAAAATTAAAGACCGATTAATTCTCAGCAAAATACTCAATATGCATATTGTATTCATGTGTTTTTTAAGTGAAGTTTTACCAACACTCTTTGTAGAGAATTATTTCTTCTGCACTTTTAGGAGTTTCTTTAAGACAATTCTCTTAGACATCTATTTTCAAACTGATGAGAACAAGACAAAACCCTTAACCCTAAATGGTATATATATATATATATAGTATATATATATATTATATATATATATATATATATATATATATATATATATATATATATATATATACATGTATATACATACATATACTCTATGGTATATATATATATCTATATATATATATATACTATATAGATATATATATATAGATAGATAGATAGATAGATAGATAGATAGATAGATAGATAGATAGATAGATAGATAGATAGATAGATAGATAGATAGTCAGTCAGTCAGTCAGTCAGTCAGTCATTTTCTACCGCTTATGCCATAGTGGGTCGCAGGGGAGCTGGTGCCTATCTCCAGCAGTCTATGGGCGAGAGGCGGGGTACACCCTGGACAGGTCGCAAGTCCATCGCAGGGCAAACAGTATATATATATATATAGATATATATATATCTATATATATATATAGATATATATATATATCTATATATATATAAAGAGAGAGAGAGAGATCTATATTTAGGCTATACATGTTTAGAGCGGGTGGGGACCGGGGGATTTTTCAAACTTATAGAATATTTCACAGAATCCGATTTTGGTTCTCACTGTTAAATTCTTGAAGGAAGAATAATATTCATTTTGTATCTGAACACAAAACTGCCCATTTAGGCGGTTTTGTGTTCAGATAATATGTTTGCAGAAACAGGGATATACAGAAATTTTTATGTGACATTTTTCGAAACATGGTCATTTTCTCTAAATATTTGTCATCAAAAAGAATTAAGAATGATTTCGCAAATTTTGAGCTTTCACACATTGTTTCTGCAATTTTCAAGGAAAATTTACGGTCCACATTTTTTTTTTCGTTTTTTTTTTTCGGCACAGCATCAATTTTAATGATTTGGAACAAACTGTGTTTCTACGGTTTTTCTGGTACTTTAACATGTTTTATGTCAATCCTCACCAAATGAGAAACGTGCAGTCAGATATAATATACAGCTTTAGCTGCCCTTGAATACGTGTTTAAAATCACTCTACTTCTTTAATTCTCTTTTATTTTTTATTCTCGTCTCATTTGATATATCTTTTTTTATGTAAACATTTAACCAATGTAATTAATAAATTGTCTGATTGAAATTATATATTTTCTTCACCGTGTATCTTTCTCCACCTGGCTGAATGTTACGGAGAGCTTGAACTTCTTTCAGCTGAGAGCTGGTTGAGATTCATTTCTGTGGGTCTAAGAATGCAGCCCACCTCTCTGCAGTTCAGACCAGGGAGTTAAGAAGGAAACGACTCCGGATCCTGGATGTGTTTTTCCAGGCGCTCCAGTATGGTGGGAATCATATAATCCAGGAATTAAAACATTTGAAGAAACTTCCTCCGAGATTTAGGTCGCCGTGTGCGTCCTTTCAGTCAAAGTAGATCCTGGAAATACGTTTTTTTACTGGAGGGTTTTGTGTGGCTGCTGAATTCAGCTCCGGTGACATGAGTACAATTTAAAATGTTAGCCCTACTTCTAGAGCCGCAAAATACCTCATTTTAAAACCTTCATAATGCAACCACAGAACGCAGCATATTGTTGAAACTTTTTTTTTTATTACTGCCAAACAAGTGCTGTATATTTTTGTTTCACGCAAATTACGCCTCTAATTTTTGGACTCATTTAAAGTCTGTCTGAACAAAACGTTGTGATTATTTTCTCACAATTTGAATTTGAGAGCGTTTTGGACACTTTGCTCTTATGGCTGTTTCATTGATTTGAGCAACACTGTAAGACTGACACAGAATACATTCATAGGGATTTTATAATAATTAAAAGAATGATGTTTAAAGTAATGATGTTTGATGAGAAATGTTCTTCTTTTGTCTTTTGGTAATTACAGCAACAAAAATCGCTAAACAAGTTATTTTTATGTTGTCCGTATATTAATCTCTATATCAACCGATGCTTTCTTCAAGCCTTTATAAAAAACTGTTATTCAGAGAAGATTTCTATTAACAACAAGCTCTGAGAAGGTCTTGCAGAACGTTATGGTAATACAACTATTAAAGGTAATATTTTTTAATAAATTATCATCCAAGTAGTCAGGCTGCAGTTGGATGTAAATTATGAGTGAGATGTCATTAATAAACCCCACATAAACATTATAATAAACAAATCAAAATGAGAAATAAATTGTAATAAATGTGATTAAATTATCTTACCTGGCTCAACAGTAACTGTAGTTCCATCTCCCCAGTAGTCAAGCCCATAATCACAGTGCTACACTTTCACTGACTGCCTGAACAAAAACATGAAGCAGCAGAAAAACAGGAAAAGCAAAACAGAAAAAAACAGAAAATGTGGGAAAACTCAAATTACTCTTGCAATTCTAATAAGTGTGCCATGTTTATGTTACTGTATTGAAATCCATTTTGTATTAGTTCTTAATCAGGTCTTAAAAAAAATGATCTTGAATTAATATTTTGTATCAATAATATTAAAAGAGCAGATTTTATAATTAAAAAAACAGACAGCTTGCTAAACTAGTCAAAGAAAACAAGTAACTAATAATTAATCATATATTCAATATATTTCTAGGCACATTAATGTATTTTTCTCTTATATATTTGTGCTGAGGATTTTGTGTGGGTGTGTAACGTTGTGCCCCAATATCACTGTGACAGACTCTTTTACAAAAACTTACACCACCATTAGTGGGGAGGATAAAACACAACCAACTGGCATAATTAAGGCTGTCATTAAATGTTATTTCTTTATTCAAGGTTGCTTGTTTATTTAACATAAACAATTTATTTCTCAAATAAGCTGTTTTACAAAATTGCAGCGTTATTCCCCTCAAACTGGTTTGTGTTTCTATAGAGTATGAATTTTTCTGGTTTGGGTAAATTACGTTGCAGTGTCGCCTTTAGACTCATCTACTGTAGCATTTAATGTGACCTCCAGGTAAGGCAGCTCAGGTAAGGCAGTGACTGATTTTAAAAATTCCACAAAATTCCTTAATCTATTTTCAGAAAGAATTTTGTGCAAAAGTCTTAAGTATTTATTTGTTTTGTATTTATTTTGATTTCAATAGGGCAGCCTTGTGTTTTTAAGTAAAGTATAGACTTTACTGGTCTTCTAAATAAAAAAAAAGACTTTATCTGTCCAGATATTCTTTGTCCAGACATTGTATGTCCAGTACATGAGTATTTGCAAAGGAAAGCTTTTCCTAAGCCACTTAACCATTGAATTATTTACACATAAAAGAAAACTGAACTAAAGAGATACACCTCTGTGTCTTTACTTGGCAAAGATACAGTTTTAAATTTTACAAGACTTGTCACCGGCTGCCTCCCTCAAAGACACGCCTTCTTTCAATTTATTTGGCTGAATCAGCAAAAAAATACAAATATACAAACTATATAAATGTAGTTTGTCTTAATATGACACAATTAAATTCTCTCTGGTTTATATTTTTGCTTTAACAAATACACTGTCCAAACTAATTGTGAGTGAAATGTTCTCATTATTTGTTCATCATCAAAAAAATTAAAATAATAATCCATAAAAATGAGATTTATTTAGCCACCATTTATTTGACAGAAAACCCAGATGTCCCTGACCATGACTTCACATTGTTGTTGAGGTTTTTGTGCAGCTGCTCCACTGCTTTCAGTCACTGTGTTTCTCGAGCACAGAAGTAAACAGCAGAATCTTCTGCTGTCAGGCTGCTGATCTCGAGGAATTGGGTGCTGCTGGGGACATTTTCAGTCATAGTGAAACGACTTTGAAAGGAGCTGCCATAGCTAGGGTCATTGTCACCGGTGTACATCCTACCAATCCACTCCAGAGCTCTCCCTGCTCTCTGTCTAATCCAGTGCATATTAAAGCTTGTCATGCTGTAACCAGAGATGACACAAGACATCTTTACTGTCTCTCCAGGTCTCTTCACCACAGAGGCTTCCTGATCCAGTTTGATCTGACTCCAGACTCCTGTAAGAAAACATCTTGGGTTCATTATGTACCTAAATTAAAAATCATTAGATAAATATCAAAATAATGGACTAGAAAATCTCACTGTGAATAAAGACTACAAAAAGAAAACTCCAAATGGCTGTTTTCTCCATCATGTGACAAAAAACTTGTATGATGGTAATAAAAAAAGTAAAAATGTTTTGTTTTTCTACATTCAGCCATAAACTGAATGCGAACTTGCTGATGGTTTGCTTTTAAGAGAAGAAGAGTTTGCATAAACCCTCCCCTCTAATACTACAGGTTAAAAAAAATTCAATTCCAGATTCCTGTGGGAGAAGAAACTGAACAAAAGCAGAGTTGAACATTTCTAATTTGTAGAAATCAAACACATATTTGATTATAGCCATTTCAGCCTGGTGGTCTGCTGCTAATATATTTGCTTTGTGAAAAACTGTGATCTGGAAAAAGGTTCTCACCTAAAAAGGTTTAACCCATTTTTTTTTTCTTTTTTCTAATGTTTACCTGATTTTAATGTAAAACTACTTTAATAAATAAAGGAAAACCATCTTACGACTTGTATTCCTCAGCGCTTATTTATTTGTGTGTGTGTGTGTGTGTGTGTAAGTTAGTGAGACTAACTTATGAACTTTCAGCATCTAGATCCCACATTCAAATCAGGTTTTAGAGGAAAATATGGGGTGGAGTAGTAGTTATTTCTGTTGCTAGGTATAAACATTGTGTAATTCAATGTGTTAAAAATGTGTAAAATTAGAAAAAAAAACTCTGAAGAAACACTTTATAAGTGACTAAAACAGTTATATAAGTGGCAAATAAATGGCATTTTTAAATTACAGTGAGCAGCCAGGAGAACTGTCTGTTTCTTGGTAAACCTGACCTCAGGGCTCCCCCTCCGGTCGCCAGATCAGACGTGTTTAAGAAGAGTTTTTGTTCAGGTCTGCCACTGATCTTTGACACTGTTGGGATCTGGCGCAGTAACACACAGTAGCATCTTTAGTCTGCATATTCTGTCCACTCAGAGTCACTGTGTTACTAAAACTCTGTAAGTTACCTCTGGACTTGTTTATCGATGAATCTTCAACAGTCACAAACAATTTTCTCCAGCTGCCCAAATAAGACGGTCAGATGTTCATCAGGCAGTACAGTTATAGAGCTAACATCTAGAATAAAACACATTAAATAAACAAAGAACTGCTGATTGATAATGCATAAACATATATGTGCATATGTAAAACCTTTATTTACTTTGAAAAATGCAAGTGTCTGCATTATGTTCTGCCAGCCCCTATTAATATCAATACAGAGCTACAAATTTTGCTTAATATTTCTAGTGTAAACATCAGGAGACAGCAAAACACAAAAAGCAACCAATTTCTGCTTCTTTGAGCAGCAAGGGCTATTTAAACCTATGTGTTTATATCCATAAATACAGGGAGAAACAATGAAGAATAAGTTGTATTTGATTGGGAAACAAATGTGTAGTGAATAACTACATAACAGTAAAACAATCAAAAATACAATTATTAAGTTAATGTTGAGCATCAGAAAATAGAAACTCTTAAACATTATGCTTGTGAGTGTGAAAATATACCCTTATTTATATATTTATTGCAAATGCTAATTAAAAATAAGTAAAATGTGTCTGAGTTGGTCCTTTTAGAATAATTTATAGACATGTCTCCATGAAAATTTGTTCTCACGCAAAGCAATCTTTTGGCCATTGAAATGTATGCTTTCACTGCAGTGGGAAAACTGACCAGGAGAAAATGCAAAGGAAAAAACCATAGACTAAAAAGTTTGTGTTTTAATACACACACACCAACATAATATCAACATAAATATGAACATAGCTAAATTATTAATATTATTTTTATTACGTTCTCTAAGTAGCAGCTGCTCCTCATCATAACACAGTTGTACATTAGGTTTTTGTGCAGCTGCTGAACCAACTTCAGTTACTGTGGTCTCTAGCACAATAATAAACAGCAGAATCTTCAGTCTTCAGGCTGTTCATCTGCAGAAACAGCTGCTCTCTGCCATTGTCTCTGGAGACGATAAACCTGCCCTGGACTGACTGAGAGTAGTACTGACTGCCCAGAGCTTCAGTTGCAATCCACTCCAGTCCTTTTCCAGGAGCCTGTCTGATCCAGCTCATCCAATAGCTGCTGAATGAAAGCCCAGAAGTTGTACAGGTCAGTTTGTGGGATTCTCCTGGTTTTTTCACTGCTGATTCAGACTGTGTCAGAGTCTGACTATCAACACCTGTAAATATAGTAAAAATAACTTGCTTTAAGAGGTGAGAAACATGGCTATGATAGCATAAAGGAACAATAATCATTGATTATCTCCACCTGCCCAGCAGATAGCTAGAAGTAGCAGCCCTGTCCTGTAACCCTTCATAGTGAAGTCTGTTCAGTCAGGATCTAATCTGCCATAAATATAAGTAGAGGACATCTGGGTTTGCATAAACTCCTCCTCACTGTGAAAGAAACAAGAAGAATTGACTTTCATCTCCAATTTGGTGAAACTTAATGACCAAAGAATTTATAAGATTGATGTATTTTTAAAGTTATCATTTTACCACAAAAATGGTTTTATCAAACTATATAATTACAATGTTTGTTATGTTGATTACAATTAAAGGCAATAAATGAATATCAAAAAAATGTCATGGTTAAAGCTTAATTTTCAATACTGGACACATATAAAAGGATATTCATTACTTTTTATTATTTTGATACACATTTATTCACTAATCAGTGTTGTTCTGTGCTTTTTATGAACTCAGTAAATCAAAGGTTTTATATCTTAAATCACTGAGGCTCTTGTGCACAGAAGTAAACAGCAGAGTCCTCTGTGGTGAGACTGGTGATCTGCAGGAACTGAGCGCTGATGGAAACATCTTGAGTGAAGCTGAAGATGCTCTGAAAGGAGCTGACATGGGTAGTAACAGCTGTCTAATCTGTATTGGGTGAATAATCACACCATCCACCCAATCCACTCAAGACCTTTCTTTCCCAGGGTTCTGTCTTATCCAGTTCATGCTATAATCTGTCATCTTGTAACCGGATGTAACACATAAAATCTTCACACTTTCTCCTGGTCCTTTTACCTCAGAGGGAGGCTGCTGCAGGTTGATCTCACTCCACCTATAAGAAACAGAAACAGAACTTTTTACTCTGATGGTAAATTAGCAGTAAAACCTATTTTTAGACTAAAAAAAACAATTTGTTCTTCAGGGAATCTTTGTAGCTTGAGTCTCCAGTATATTTGCTCCCAATCCACTCCAGTCTTTTCCCTGCTGGCTGTCTGATCCAAGCTGTTCAGTAGCTGCTTAGATCATAAGTAACCTGACATCTGATGGTCAGACGTTGTCCTGGCTGCATACTCCTAGAGGCTGGCTGTGTCAGCTGTTTACACCTCACACTTCCAGAAGATAAAGCAAAACATGAATCTGTGTAAGAACAGCAAACAGCCTTAAAAGTGAGTTCTGTTAGTGTTTCTGTCTCAGTGAGACTCACAGGGTCCAGCAGCAGCAGCAGGAGCAAATCTATAAAGAACATGTTGGTGTTAAAGATGATCTGATGGAAGCTTCTCTGCTTCTGATGCAAATGACAGCATGACCTCAAGTATCTTAAATAAAAAAAACATTTTCACACATTTATACATTAACTATGTATGTTCAATACTGTATGCAATGTTCATTGCTTTTAATTTACTGTAGAACAAAGGATTGGATAGATAAATATTTAGAGAGCAATTTTACTGATTCTTAACAGCCTATTTTGTAGTCTGATTTGTAAATTGTAACCTGACCTTTTACTGTTAGCCATAGATGCTACCATTTCGATGCTGAAATTCATGTTGTGACATTTTAAAATTCTCAATGACTGAAAAAGGGAAACCCCAAAAACCCGTTTTACGTGTGGGAAATTTTTTTATCATTTGGGGCAACTTGACCCGAACAATTTAAACCTCCAAAAATGATCCAAATTAAAATTGCTAACCCAAGTTATGTCGGATACTTCATGTTTTTTTTGTTGATTTAAATAAATTTCGCCTTTTAAAACCCCCCCCCAAACCACCACTCACCCATTTTACACAAAAGAATACCTGTTACACGACTTTTGGAGGAAATGTAAAAAATCACCATAAAATTGGGGCCTGTCCCGGGTTTTAAACCCCGCCTCTCGCCCATAGACCGCTGGAGATAGGCACCAGCTTCCCCGTAACCCACTATGGAATAAGCGGTAGAAAATGACTGACTGACTGACTATAAAATCTCACTAACTTACCTAAAATAGGTAAGAGATATAATTTTTTCTAACGGATTTATTTTGTTACGGTTCTTTGTGACATCTAACTTTTGGAATTTTTTTATTATCAAGAATAGTAACATGTTTTATGTTTTGGGTCAATTTGACCCCGTTTTCACACTCATCTGCCCTGCCTTGTTTCTCTGTCATCTAAGCGTATGACAAGCAAGAAAATATTGAATACATTTACGGTTAATGTTTGCTGGAAATATTGCCCTTCCAGTTTCAGTAGTCCAAGCACTTGCTGTGGCTTTGTCTTTTTAACTTACACATTCCAGCCAAATTGTTTATGTCTACCTATATGTCCCTATTAAATTTGAAAAATTCGCTAAATATAAAGCCGAAACCATGATGTCAAATACATTTTTAAAGACATGAAACATCCAATGGGGTAAAATTGATTCCAAGGATAATAGGAGGGTTAAATTTGATGTTATGTCATGCACTGAGGAGTTTTTGTAACGTGTTTCTGCTTTCTGCTTCACAGTGGCTCTCGAGCACAGTAATAAACAGCAGAATCCTCAGCTGTCAGACTGTTCATCTGCAGATACACCTGATTTTTGCTGTTGTCTCTGGTGATGGTGAACCTGTTTTTCACTGATTCAGAGTAGTAGATGTAACTACTAGTATCACTGATAGTAGAGATCCATTCCAGTCCTTTTCCAGTTTTCTGTCTGATCCAAGCGTTCCAGTAATGACCACCAAACCCAGAATATGTGCAGGTCAGTCTGTGGGATTCTCCAGGCCTCTTAACCACTGATTCAGACTCAGTCAGTGTTTGACCATCAGTGCCTGCAGAAAGAAAGCTCAGTTACTGGACTCATTTAAGTACATATGAATTACTTAAGAAGTAGCTTGGAACAATTTTTGTTCTCACCTGTCCAGTTCACTGACAGGATGAAAAAAGCAATCACAACCTCAGATCTGATCATTATAGAAACCATTTTGTCTCCGATTCCCTGTAGGTCTTAAACTCCATAACAGATATATAAACATGGAAGCAATTAGAGTTTGCATGACTCCTCCTACTGATTGAAAATAATCTATGCTAGATCCATTACAGCAATGTCAACCTGTCCAGGGTGCACCTCACTCCTCAACTCGGAAGGACTAAGGGGGTATAGAAAATGAATGAATTATTCAAATGATACAAAAATAAAATGACAAAAATGAATTTATTTAAAGAGACTGACAGGGCAGACAGATCGCTGTCAGCAAGACAGTCAGAGCATAATTTTTTAACAGAAGATGTGAATTTAGGATTTAAGAGACGACAGATGTACAATCAGAAAAAAATATCTCTCCAAATAGTATCTGTGGTATCTATTTTTGTTTTCTAACACACTTTAAATTTGTTCAAAAAGTAGTTATGTTTTTGTAAAATTGAGTATCTCTAAAATCTGAATCTAAAAGATTAGGTTAAATAAAATCGTTAAATGGTTATAATTAGATTTACACATAGATGCTAACTTTCTATGAATTGTTTACATTTCTATCTATATTTGACCTTTGGAGCTTCGTTGCTTTTCACACCAATAATGGACAGCTTTCTTCTGAGTATGAGACAAAAGGGTTAGGGTTAGAATGAATTTTAAAAATGTTCCATACTGAACATACAAAGACCTTTGTCTGAATTGCCCATTCATTACTGCTGAAATATTCACAACAAATACTTGGATAAATCTCATGAAGTTTTATTCTCTGAACTGCTTTGAGTTTGTTTATAGTCTAAGAGCGCCTCCTCTGGTTGATAAGTCATAGGACAAGTGTTCAGGCTGCCGCTGCTTGTTTTTCTCATTGTGGTGTCTCACACAGTAATACATAGCAGAGTCTTTTCGCTTCATATTTCTTACATTCAGATTCACTGTTTTACTGGAAAAAACAAAGCTGACACTGAACTTCAGTGAATCTTATGTCCTCCATCCAGAGCCTGCTCCCGATCCAGACCAACCAGTAGCTGCTGGCAGAATAACGGACCTGACATTTGATGGTCAGAAACAGGTTATGTCAGCTGGTTACACTTTATACCTGTATAATAGTGCATTAAAATAAACTCTGATATGGGATCCTACTGTAAAGATGTAACAGCCTCACTGCGACTCACGCTATGCAGTAGCAGAGCTACAGACCGCATGTTGGTGTTGAAGGTGATCTTATAAGAGTTTCACTTCTTCTGCTTCAACTGCCTGAAACAGACATTAATGGTTGACACCCTGGGCCTGCATAAGGGCATAAGACAGGAGAACAGTCTATGCAAGTGTAAAGAATAAAACATTTATTTTCAGAAATAATAAAATTTGCATTTAAAATTTACCTTATGTTTATGTTTAGAGAACGTGATCGTTCCAAAGGTTAAAAAGATTCTAGGTTTAGCAGCTTTCACTGTTTTTAAAAAGGCTAAACCTGACCTTAGGTTACATTGTTGTACAAGATAACAAACATGAATACATATAAAATGTATATAACAGCTCTAAGATAATAAGACAATAAACATTTGTAGTAATTTGATTTAACACCAATATCCTCACAGAGGTTTAAATTCCTTTTCTGTTAGGAATAGATAATACTGATAACATTTACATTCTTGTACAAACAATTGACAAAGCACATCTCAAATCTCTCCTCGCCTTATGTATTTGTACGAATAACTATACTTTAAGAAACACTGTGTTGTGTCACACAAATGTTAGGATTGGTAGATAAGACTGTGACTTTATACAGATGTGGGATTCAGTCTTGTTGCCTGCTGTATTTTAATTAATTTGATGAGACCTCCGTCCCCCTAACACTTCCCAAAACACACACTTGTCATAAAAATCTAATAAAATCTAATCAATATTAATTAATTATTTATTTAAAGCCACAGTGGGCTGGAAAATTTATATTTTATGTAAAAACAGGGCTTGAAACTAATGATCACTTTATTTCTTTTGATCATGATCCATTAAAACACTGAGTACTGTGTTGTTGTTTGTCCAAGAAAGTTCCTAGCTGAGGAAAATAAAGTCTCTAGGATTTTGTGGCCATCTCAACAACCACTTTCTAAATGTTAGAGAGAGAAGCTCCAATTCTTCATCAATGAAACAGTGCGTGAAGTTTTTGTTGAATATTTTCTTCACATCTGCAGTTTCTGAGTTGGAGATTAGTTACCTTCCAACCAGCCTCCTGTGATACATTTTTTTTTTCTCACTGATGTAAAATTTTGGGGAAAATCCACATGGAGATGAAAAGGCATTGTGGAGGACATATCTCCTTTAAGAAGCTTGGAAACATATATTGCTGCAGAACAATAAAATATATTTTATTCACATGGAAACTGAAGTCTACACATGTGAAAAGATTATGCAGGTTGAATGAAAAGAAGAAACAAGCAGAGCTGAGGTTAACCAGACTGTTTTTAATGTGAAACTGAGCTGCTGCTTGGTTTCTGTCCAATTTTCAGCTGTGTTTTCAACTTCCTGTTTAAATGTGGTTTCAACTGATGAAACTGCAGTGCTAAAAACTGAGAGGTTTCTCTGATTCACCAAGGTTATTAGTAAAACATATAATTAGTGCTTGAGATAATCTGAGTGGGGATGTGCAGGTTGAAACACTGAACAATGTCGTTAAACTATATTTTAATGAAGAAGTTTGAAAGATTAAGGAAAGAAAACATCAGAAGACACAAAAGACATGAACAAACAAACAGAAACAAGCTATAAAATAACCATGCAACATATTAAACAATTCAAATTAACTAAATATGAGGACAATATGAGAAAGTTAACTATATTATATGATTGTTTGTTTATTTGCATTACAGAACAATGAAGCAAACACAAACAAATTAAGGTATTCTTTTTTTTGTGTTTTTATTCTTTTATTTTTTTTATTGCAGATGTGATTTATGTAATAGATTTATTTTAAAACATACAAATATATATATTTCACAACTGGTAACTGAAAATAATTTACAAAATGTTAATGTAAAAAGCTTTTCTTTTTTATATTCTGCTTTTCTCTGCATTAGTTGTGTTTTGTGTTTACCATTAGTCTACTAGTGATAGAACAGATTATATAAAATGTTTCAGATTTTACAATTTCCTGCCTTTACTGTTTGTCTTGACAAGACCTGTACTTTATTGTTAAGATAAATGGAATTAATATTTTCTTGGGAGATTATTTGCTCTACAGATTATAGAACAGGTGTTATATTGGTCGGTACAGAGGCCTTGAAGGCTCAGTGTCAGAAGAGCAGGCCTCTGATGGTGAGGACGGTGCTGAAGGCCAGAGCTTTGGTGAACACCACTCGGACTCCGTTCATCAGCAGCAGGTAGAAGTTCAGCTTGGCTTTTTCTGGACGGCAGAGAAACAGAGTTCAGGCTGAACTGATCACTAACAGCTGACTGCAGGGATCAGTGGTGGACCCAAACTGAGACAGGAAGTGTTCAAACTTACCTGGATAAATGCCCCCACATGCATCATCTGTTAGGACACAGAAAACACATCAGTCACACAAACATCATGGAAACTCTGAAAGTTCCTGCTGATCTGTCTGTGGAAACATGTCTGATGAAGACCATCAGTCTGGTTCCCTCTTTAAATATTCAGCTTTATTGCTGTATTTATTCTTAAAATGAGATGATTTAGTCACAGAAACATTTTTCACCAGCTGACAGTTTCAAGCTCTCTAAACAGTTTGATCTGAACTTTGACAGACCTCTGTGAGTTTGGTACCTGCTTCATCACTGAACATCCCGTTCATCCCACAGGAGTTCATGGTTTTGTTTCTCAATGCAGCATTGTATTTGTTATTCTTTGAGGAAACAGCATCATCAGTGCTCACACTGACCGGACCACCCGTCACCTTTGGAACCACGTCATCCACCTTCTGATGGAAATCTGTGACCAGACAGACATCTGAATTCAGCTGATCCGCTTTCTTCAGGTTCTGGGGATTCAGGACGTAGAGGGTTGGAGTCACATCTGGACCTTCTGTACAGAGGCAAAGTAAACCAGAAATGAATTCTCTAAGGAAGGATAATTTAAGAAGTTTATCACTATAAGATTGTGCTTAGTTACTCCAAAGACGTGGAGGACAGAACTAATGTTTCAAGAAAGATAAAAGTTGGACTTTTAAAGAATTTAAAAAAGTTTATAGAAAAAAACACACACACACACATATATATAGACTATATTGCCAAAAGTATTAAGTCACATCACCAAATCAATTAATATTGGTGTTAAGATCACTTCCATGGCTGCAGGTGTATAATGTTTGGTGTGGAGAAACTTGACTGGCCTGCACAGAGTCCTGACCTCAACCTTCTTGAACACCTTTGGGATGAACTAGAGCAGAGGCTGTAATTCTGTTTTTCCCATCTAACTATGAACACACTCCTACAGAATAGTTAAAGTTGCTATGGCCAGCAATATAGACATTATAGATGAAGAATAGGACATCGTCAATGTTCATGTATAAAGGGGTTTAACCGTAAAATAACAGGTTTTGCCTTGATTGTTTTGGTTCCTTTTATTTAAATCAAAGTCATGTTTTTAAAGAAGTATAAAAAAATTACTTTAAGACGCACAGAAATACGTTTAAAATATCAAAACTTTTCTTGCGATTTTTTTTGTCTGCAGCAGCATATCTAAACATTTTGACAGAACTCCTCTATTGTATATATATACTTCAAATAGGCCAGAAAAAGTGTTCCTTTAAGTTTTTCCAAATGTGATCAAAAATTGATTAAAGAATATTTCTCGGGATATAAATTTAAATCGGGTTATTAATGTAGATTGTGAAAGAAACAGTTTACTTAGTTTTTTGATCGAGAAACTTTAGTGCTCGTTTTGTTTTTAAAGAAATGTTCACTCTGATTGTGAGTGTGTGTGTGTGTGTGTGTGTGTGTGCGTGGCTATCTAGACAGTTTCTTCCCCCCGGCAGTTTCTCTGATGAACATTTAATAGAGTACCAAACAACCTCATACTGAAGTCGCAAATCCACCTTTGTATATGTGTATATTGTATATATGTATTTAAGGACATAAAGATATATGCAGAATATATCGCACAGTATATAACACAAAAAACAAAAAAGAAAACCCAGAGAGCAAAGTGTACCGGAGTCAAATTCCTTGTTTGTTGTATGTACGAATTTGGCAAATAAAGCTGATTCTGATTCTGATCCATCCCGTGTGCCTGTGATGGAGTGGCGACCTGTCCAGGGTGTACCCCGCCTCTCGCCCAATGACCGCTGGAGAGACGCACCAGCCAGGCTACGCTGATAGGATGGATATAGTGGATGGATGCATATTTACTCTGATAATTTCAGAAACAAATGTAAATATTTTGCAGATGAAGTCATAGAATAAATCCACAATAGCAACGTTCACATAGTATTTGTCATGATACTTCTATTTTGCACAATCATTATTTTTTTTTTTTTTTGTTAATCGCTCCAGTCTGTCTTTTCGGAAATCGGTATTACGCCAGAGTCAGTTTTATAAATTTTACAAGAAAATGCAAATTGAAGATCACATTTCTTGGACTTTTGAACCAAGTGTTTCAACAACAACAGTCTCAGTATAATTTCAATAACAACAAGTATCTGTCTCCAAGACCTTGTTTCAATATTTGACAATTCAAGTTAAAGGTCTAGTTGTTGCTTTAAAGAATCACGAGTAGAATCCGGATAATTTCTTTAAATAGTCGTGGATTTAAATCGTGGATTTTAAAGGAAACATTGCCAACCGTTCAAATAGCAAGTCAGTTTAATTGCAGTCCGTCTTGGAGAGCTTGAACATCTTAATGCAGGATCTCCATCAGTGAAAGCTGATATAAAAACGCACAGTTTATTTCCACTGGATCTAAGAATGCGGCCAAACCCTGCGGGGGGATTTTGGACTACTCGGTGTTTCTCATCCTAGTTTCGAGCATTTATCTTGATCTTCCAGTTCAGGAGAATTTGTGAAGGAGTAGCGAGTCTATTTTAGCGTATTTATGTTTTATTTTTGCTCCACTGAAGACAATCGTATTAAAGTGAACTCCTGTGACATAATTCAGGTGGAAATTCGGACCCAGACAGCCGACGTTTAGTTCAGGCCCACTAACTGAGCCGCGTTGAACCTGAGAACATTTATGATTATAAATAATTGACCTAACATCTAAAGTTTTGCTGGTTTTTCTATGTTCATTATAACAAAGTAATGTATTTTTGACCTCACAAATAAAGACAACGGGAAGTATTAACTGCTTCGTAACAATATAAAAATGTTAAATACAATTATGCCGCATATGCACACATGGGCAATAATATTGTTATACGAGGATTCAGATTTCAGTTTTTCCATTGCCATTTAGAAACCTGCATAGCATTATTTATTTATTTATTCTTTGCTCTACTACTATGTGTGCATAAAGTATTGAAATAAAACAAAAACTGATGTAAATAACTGAATATTCTTACCAGGCTCAACGGTAACTTTGGTTCCAGCTCCCCAGTAGTCAAGAGCGTAATCACAGTGCTACAGCTTCACTGACTCCTTCAACAAAAACATGAAGCAGCACAAAAAGAGAAAAACTAAAACTCCAATAATTTGAAAAAAACACACATTAAAATCTCATAAGTATGATGTTCCCTGGATATATATACAGTTTGGAATAAAAAGAGTTTGTACTGATTATTAATTAGGTCTTAAAGTTGTAACTGACTTGGATGGTATTTACCCTCAACTATTTTAAATGGTTTTAAAACAGCTTATAAACGTCAATCAGCTAATTAAAATTGTTGCAAACAGTTCTTATTTCATTTTCCAATGATACATGCTGTATTTTGGCTTTTTTTCAAAAATAATAATGAATTACTCTCTGGGCTTCGTCATGGAGTTTTTGTACTGGGATATATCTGTGTGTCTTACGTACCCCCCAGTCGTATACCTCATATCACTTTGATAAATCCCAATACAAAAACCTTCACCACAACCTGAGGGGAAGATAAAAGAAAACTAACAAATTAAACAAAGACAGACCATGAATTTCCATGCAGTTTGTATTTGACTTATTACCATAGGTTATTTGTTCTTAAAATATAAACTTTATTAATATATTTCTAAAGGATTGTGCATGTTAATGTTTTATTCGTGCTAGAGAACAAGAAAAGAAAAATACACAAAAAATTAAATATATTTATTTGATTGTTCAATTTCTCCAATGCTGACAACCTAGTTTTCTGTAATATATAATAATTATAATTATGATAATAATAATTATTTATAATATTAATGGGGCGACGATCGTGACAGTGGTAGAGGTTTGTCCTGTAACCAGTGGATTGCCAGTTCAAACCCCTGCTCTGTCTGTCTCAGTCATTGTGTCCTTGGGCAAGACACTTCACCCTCCTTGCCTGCTGATGGTGGTCAGAGGGCTCGGTGATGGCTGTGTATGGCAGCCTCACTCCTGTCAGTCTGCCTAGGGCAGCTGTGGCTACAGTGTAGTCCACCACTGTCAGTGTGTGAATGTGTGTATGAATGGGTGGATGACTGATGGTAGTGTAATGCTCTGGGGTGTCTGAGGACTTGATAAAGCACTATACAAGTTCAGGCCATTTACCATTTACCATAATAAATAGTATTATCATTATAACAGCATTCATTCAAGACAGCAGTGGAAGTACAGTGAGTTAGGGCGAGATAGTTGGTTTACAAGGTATTGGTTCTGTGAGTTGGAGATACAATACAAAGGGACTAAAATCAATCCTGTTAAATGATTAAAAAATATGAAACAAAAATATTTGGGAATATTGAATTTGTGAAGTTTCTGGATGCAACCCTTTTAGTTTAAATTCAAAATAAAGAACAAGCTAATTAAACTTATATGAAATAAGGTGATAGTCCAGTTCAGGCTAATGGCGGAAATAAAGAATTTGTTGGGTTGGACATATGGTGCTGAGAACACAGAAATTATGACAACCCATGTAACAGACTAAAGTTAGTTGACCAGAAATTTATGTTCAGGAAAGGTGACATGGTGCAGGGGTTTTGTTGACAGTTTCTGATTTCATAATAATATACAATTAAATAAAATGACATTTCTCTTCTTCAGTGGATTTTGCTGAAGTACTATTGTCCTTCAGATGTAGGAGACCAAACACATCTCTTAATGCTCAAAGTGCAGGATGAGAGTCCTTAAAAAAAACAATGTGACTCCTTGGTCTTCATGTACAGATTGTGTTCTGTCTCCTCTCCAACCTCTATCATTACTGCATTGGGTATTAAATCAAACAGTTTCAGGATATCTCACAATAGATCCAACCCACTCTTGTCTGAAGGAAGTCAGCTGTACATCCAGCTGGATTCAGAGATGTTGCCATGGATCTGTCAAACCAAAAACACAGCACTCCTGATTGTTGTAGGACATAATAAGCAGATATTTGCACCTGCAAATCATCTAACCTGTTATCCAAGGGGGCAAACACTAGCAGGAGTAAATCCGTGGTGGTGTTGTTGCCCAAAGATCAAGTCTAAACAGCTCTACAGCTAGCCTTTTTCTCTAACCCCCCCATACTCTGTCCTCATGTGACCAGACTGTCCCCTCAGCAGTCAACCATGCAGCCCCTCCACAACAACTCATCCTCCATTCATCAGACACCATCATTATCTCCATGAAAGACAATATAAAAAACAGTATTTCATCATACTGCATGGAACCAAACATAAACAGATATGTATTCAGCCATGCTCAAAAAATAATTCACTATGCGCAGGAGCTCAACAATTTTCAGAAAGTGGAGGGTCTTTAGGAAGAGATGGAGATTTTCTTGAATGCTAGGAGAGGCATTAAAGTATATATCCACACATATGATAGACCCACATGATTCTGTGTTAGACTTTACTGTTGTGCCTTACAATTTGGTAGATGATTGGCTGATAAATCTGATGTAGATAATTAGGTAGGTGAGGAAAAATCTCACAGTAGTGGATGGAAATCAAGATGTTTAAAGACTGAATAAAGAGATGTTTTCAGAAATTCAGATTGCTTAAGAGTTCATTTCAAAGAGCATTTAAAGAGTAAAATACACAGCTGTAGCATGGTACTTAAACAATAGCAACGTTTACATGCACAACATTTCATGATTGCATTTAAATGTTAGTCAGTCAGTCATTTTCTACTGCTTCTTCTATGGGGGTTCACAGGGAAGCTGGTGCCTAACTCCAGCAGTCTATGGGCAGGAGGCGGGGTACACCCTGGAAAGGCCGCCAGTCCATCGCAAACAAACAACCATGCACACACTCCTTCATGCCTGAGGGCAATTTAGAGAGACCAATGAACCTCATAGTCATGTTTTTGGACTGTGGAAGGAAGCTGGAGTACCCGGAAAGAACCTACACATGCATGGGGAGAACATGCAACTTCCATGCAGAAATATCCCCCGGGAGTTGAGCCCAGGATCTTCTTGCAATAAGGCAACAGTGCTACCAACTGTGCCCCTGCACCTAGTTTAAAAAATTTTATTCGTTTAAAAAACCCCAAAAAAATAATCTGATTGTACCGTTTATATGGCAAAAATAATCAAATAAAAAGGGGGGCCGATCGAACAAAAAAATTGCCCCATGAAAAACTTCCCGTTCAAATTCTTTTAGCTCCACCAGAGCGACTAGCCGCTCAAGGCAAAATACGTCAATTCCCTGGGTCACATGTGCCTCGATCATTTTTCTCATTCGAATAACAAAATCCTCTCAAGCTTTTCTGCAGTCGTCAGATTGTCAGTCGCATAAACCCCCCCCTCTCAAGGGGGTTACAATTTGATTCCGTCCTGCCAATCCGACAGAATTTTTCGACCGACATGTTTACATGACACATTTTTAGTCCATCAGCCTTTTATTCCATCTATTGTCTCTGTAACGTAGCTAAACATGCATCTGAGTGTTTAAAATAAAAGTTAAAATTTAAATGTTTAAAAGCGCAAAAAGTTGTGAATGAATTTTAGGAAATGTAATGGGGGAAAAACGTGGCGTAAGACTGGGTGCAGAAATTTTAGCATTGATTTGACATGGAAAACACAGATTTGATATGGGCAGGGCCCCTTTCTAAAACTGAAAGAGAAAAAATGGATGAAAAAATATTCAATAGTTTAATATTTTTATGGAAAATTTCTTTTCTATCGCAGCTAAATGCAAACAGAAAAAGCACCCCACGAATTATCCTTTAGCTGTTTCAAAAATTATTGGATGAGGGTTTTACACACAGACGGAAGTTTTGAAGCCTTCATTTTTGTTATTTTTGATATGTCCAAATAGAAACATAGTTCTGTAAAATTTAACCTGGAAAACTCACAAAGAAAGACAGGGATGCAATTACAAAACTTTATTAGTGGAGTTTATTTTTTGGCGCTCTACCCCAGTGGGAAAAAGGAATGCGAGAATGACATGCGTTGAATGAAAATCTTAAGGTTTAAATTTTGAGATGTCTTTTCCCCCCTGGGGATCCGACCTGTGGTGGAGTGGAGGCCGAGGGATTTGGAAAGGGTTTGGGAACCATATGGTGGGGATGGGGTGGAGGGGGTCAAGTTCAGCAGAAGAACGGGGATTCCTGGTGAAGATCTTTCAAAAGGGGAGCCCTTTAAAGGGTGATTGGGGCCGGGATAAAAAGTAGACTTGACGCTGATTGGTGGGCAGAGCTGCATGGAGGAGTATTAAGAAGCGGAGGGGGTGGTGGTCTTCAGTTGAATTTTTTTTAAACTCAATTTCTCACATATCCCCTCAGCCTTATGCTTCTTAACTGGTTCCCGTTGGTTTTTTAAATTTTTTTTTTTAATGGCCAGGGGACGGGCTTTTCAGACTTGCTCTGAAACTGGGGGCATTTTTCCACCGAGCTTCGTTTGTGATCTGTAGAATTTTTCAAAAACCTTTTAAAAATGTTTGTTCTGCCGGCTTTTACTGATGCCCTGATTTTGTTTGAATGTAAAAATCTTAATGTATTTTTTTGAAAAGTGCTTTGTGAAATTTGTGTCTGTGAAATACCTTTATAAATTAACCTTACTTACTTACTTACTTTACATACCAAAAATGCAATGTAACATTTTTGTCTGTATTTTATAATGTGTTGAACATGTATACATGGTTTGGGCATGCCCAGGCTGGGGGGGGGTGGGCACCCCCCGTGTTTTTCCGGGGGATTCCTGCTTGCTGCTGTGTAAGTGCAACACCCGTTTTGTGGAAGAAGGACAAAAGTTGGGGAAGAAAACGTGGAATGAATCAGTTTTTAAAAACCCCTCTCTAAATAAAACTTGGTTCACATAAACAAAAAACTTGAAAAAAATTCTTGGACATACTGTACTCTTTAACAAGATTGGAAAAAGAGATTGCTGCAGAGAAAAATGGCATTCAAATTTCGACCATGTACCCTGAAAACCCGCAAACCGAAGTTTACCCTAAAAAAATTTTTGCAGGGTTTATAAAAAAAAAAAATCAAGGAGCTGAGGTTTTCCATTTTTTCTAATGGGGGAAACTGGCGCTGCTTTGGTTTTTTTTGTCCGATTTTTTAGCTTTATTTTAGCTT
>JAHHUM010001936.1:0-74724 GCA_036173005.1 Crenichthys baileyi | reverse complement strand
AAAAAATGCCCCGTATAAGTTGAAGGAGGCAGAATGACAACACAGAAAAGCTTTTTTTCTGCATTTGGCAGAAATGTGGATGCTTCACACCAAGTTGAAAACAGAATAAGAATGTCAGCTATGCAGAAAACCAGGAGGCTTGGAATGATTAATTGCCCCTACATCATACTGTCAACAACTGCTGCCTTGACTCATCAGAATTTCTTATATAGAGCTTTTCTTTTCTTTAAAAAAACTCTTCATGCGGTAAAATTACTCTGTCCCTTAGCATCATTTAGTATCTCTGGATCTTTGGATATGCAAAGCAGGCAGGTCTTTATGTTCTCCCCTGGCATGGCTGCAGCTGCTGACCCTCGACTCAGCTCTAACAATCTTGGCTCCTTGGCTTGAAGATCTTATCACCAGTGTGAAGAAGGTCACTTTGGCATGAAGCCATAAAGCTGCTCCATCTGTGACGAAGGCTGCAACATAAAAATACCAGACAGCTGCTCAATGTGCACATATAATGACATGTTAATTAAACTGTTCTCTCAGTATTGGTTAGATGTATTAACTCAGGCCCTGTAGTGCAGTGAATACTCTAATTTTACAACGCAGTGAATCCATGAAGGGAATCGTAAATACATGGGAATAACTCATGATAATGATATGAAAAGAATCCAGGCTTTAAGTAATAAAGCTGCAGAACATCCTCAAGATTGAGGATGTCAAAAACTACTGCAGTTTTACCAGCAGTTATTTCTTCTGATTTCAGTGCTAAAATATAGTCTCAATATTTTGAATAATCTACCACACTGTTGGTTGTTAACAGGGATTACCTAAGGTCATGCACACTATTTTGATTGCCAGGTGAGAGGAAGTGCAAATGGAAGCAAGTTAATAAAGACTACAGCTTAGAAATCTGGGCATATTCTGATAAATGTATGGATTTCTGCCTGCGGTTCAAACACTGCTACCAAAAAGGTATTTTTATGTAACTGCCTTGCAATCATTCCGATTTTTTTTACTTTTTAAAACAATTTTTATACAGGACTTTATTATGTGTAACGAGTTCCTCCCCTTCAGTGGTTGTGAAACAGTAAAGATTGTGATGGGTGACTTTTAGATCAACCCTATGTTTTACTGGTATCTCTGACAAGTCTCATCCTGCATGTTGACATGGATCACACTAAGGCCTTGAAGCCGGAAGTTGTTTTTTTCAGAACTGTGCCACAACTATTATTACACTTTTACTATAAAATCTTTGAGTCACTACTTGTCCTTTTTACTCATCCCCTCATCACCACAGGCAATGCAAGTACAGACCGACAAAAACATTTTGCAATTGAGCTGCAGCCTAAAAAACTCACAACTTCCCTTGACCTCAAAGACACTAGACCATTCCCTGCTTTTATAGATGTGGAGCCTGAACATTTGTCATTGGAGCTGCTTAGTGAACTCCACTGGTTGAAACTAGGGCATTGGCAAGATGCAATGCTAACTGCATGTTACATGCATGCTTAAAATAGTCGGGGAACTCTTATGCTCCATCATGTGAATTGGGGAGTATACTGTATTCTTGATGCACCACAGAAGACCATTCAAAATCCATCTATACTCAGATTTTATTGTCAAGGTGTGGTCTTAGTCTGGCTTTCAGTTGGAAAGGCTGTTTAGTCTCTTCAGTGTAAAAACTGGAGAGATAATTCTCAAAAATTTTATAAAGAGAGGGAAACTGCAGTTTTCCTGTGTGTTTTAGCGATGACTGACAGTACTGAAAGTGAAATCTCTGATTGCTGATATCACTAATTTGCATAAAATGACTTGATTACAGATGAAATCAGAAATATGTTTGTAACTGCCATACTTTTTCCATGCTGTTAAACTGCTTTATATGAAATCAGACACACATTAGAACATTTTTGACTGCTTGGCTATTTATGGTCCCACAGGAAGTTCATTAGAGAATTAGGAGAATACTTACCCATCCAATTATCCACTTCAGTGTGCTTATCCCCAAGAGTCTGCTGATGGAGATACTTATCAGTTATGTTTCAGCTATATAGCATGCTATTTTACATTAGGCCAGTCAATATCCTGTGGGGTGTCTCGTGTCCAGCAGATACATAACAAAATATGATTCAAATATCAAATTTCAAGCAGAGTAAAAATGTGACTCTGTGGGGAACAAATCAGATGTGGTCAACCAAACTTTGTTATAGAAAAATGCATTGAAATGTTTTTATTTTCGTCTGTGATTTCCTTTTTTACATTTTTTTTTATCCATTTTGCATCCATGTAGTTTTCTTCCCCATTTTCTTCCCCATAAATTTCTTTTAAATTTTTCCCCTTTGCATTTTCTATTCTCCAAAACCAGCATGTTCCCAGTACACATTGAAAGAAAGCATTAAATATTTATTCTCATCACAGCTACCGCAGAGCTGAGCCTGACATTCTTTAAAATGCATTTTGTCAAGCTGGTTTCGAGTCACTTATTTGATTCGAGGAATCACTACAGAATGAGATGCCGAATGAGGACTGATATACCTCTCCACCTTCACACTATTAAAGGTGCAACATTCCCCAGTGGGCCTTGACATTTTTCTACTGGGTGTGAAGGGAAAGAGGTCATGTAATTAATGCTTAGAGTAATAAGATGAGCAATTTTACAATTATCTCTGTGTTTATTATGTATTTTATTTGTTTAGGGGATTTTTCAGAGGTACTGGGACATGTGCTCATTTACTTTATTCACATGTAATTTAATATGTGGGAAATGGACCAAGCAATACCAATACAAAATGGATATAGAGTCATATTCAATAAATTAGAATATGTGTTCCGATGAGGCTTGTTTGCCAGACTAAAAGTACCTTTTGAAAATAACCTTCAGGTATTAACCAATAAACATAAGCTTTATTAAGCTCACACGTTTGCATTAAAAATATATTTTTTTTATTGGTCTGATGCAATATTCTAATTTTAAATGTCATGTTTTCATTAGCTGTAAACAGAAAATCATCATAATTAACATAACAGTCTGTGTGTAATTAATCTATATAAGCTGTTTTACTTAGTTAATTGAGTTACTGAAATAAATGAACTTTTTATTAATATATTTTATTGAATATGACTATCTACTGCATCTGAATTTTGAAGCTAATGGCGAAGTGGCTTTATTGTGAATGACGTGATGGCTCAAGATCCTGCCTAACCTTGTTCGGATCTGTCATTAGGATGTGTCCTGGCTTATTGAGATACAAACAGAAAGTTTTAAGTGCCTGTTCACACATGGCAATAAAATTCTTCCTGAGTGACTAATTGAAGTTTTCCAGTCCGCATGCCCTTGAACATGCAGCCACATCACATAATAAAGTCAGTCAATTTTCAGTAAAATCACTGGTGAATTTAGTATGTAGTTTCACAAGATCTCACAATATTTCTACAGTATTTCTCCTTTTTTTTTTTTTTTTAACCGTGTCCTGTCTGGCAGAGTAGCGCTCCGAATTGTTGTCTGAGTGCCAAGAAAAAGCCCAACAGATTTACTTTCACAAGTGGAGTATTACAGCTAATGCTTTAAAGCTCTGCTTGATATTCATAAAAAGAAACTTTATTAGAAACTGCTTTGGGATTATTTCAGTTGTTACGAACACAGAGAGAGAGTGAAAAGGAAAAAAAAGAAGAACGAAAGAGAGAAAGAGGGGGCAAAAAGGAAAAGGGGAGAGAAGGAGAATAGAATGGAGGAAAGGAAGAAGGATGAAGAGAATACAAGATAACACCCTGCTTGCTTCTACACCTGCAGAAATGTTCATATTACCAGCTTTTTTACCGAAAAGTGTGTATCAGTTAACACCTAAATCTAAACACCTGTGGGTCTGAGTGTGAGCGCGCTTGTGTGTACAAGGTTTCTCCATAAAAATATGCAATAGTGAGTGTGAGGAGCCACAGACCTGCCCCCCTAGACCCGGGATAGTTACGGAAGAGATCCGAACCACAGACATCCAAAGGCCCCCCAGAGCACAGGAACCCCAGGAGAACCACTGCCGGGACTACCGCAACCCCCCCAGAGAAGAGCAGGGGAGAGTCCCAGGGGAACCACCCAGCAGCCAGGGAGCTGCAGCGACGAGCCCACCGGTCCCGTCGGGAGCCATCTACACCTGAGCAGATCCAGCCATGAGAGACCCGAGACCCCGGGACATATCACTCCCCAAGCAGAGGCCCGACAGAGCCTAGGGGTCCAGGCCCAGGCAAGCATCCACCGGGAGTGAGCCAGCACACACCAAAGCACCCAGCCCCGAATACCGAGAATCACAAGTACGCCGGCAGGCAGAGACACCAACCACTGGCAGGTTGTGTGGTGGGGAGGGAATAGGCCTCACATTTGATGGGGGGCCTAAACTGATCCAGGAGAAGGAGCAGCCCAAGACCCAACCTGAAACAAAAAACAAGCACACACAGTCACAATTACACATTCCCACCCTCATGCGTACACATAAAAACACTCACACCCAACGTAAAAACAAACAACAATGGATGTCGTACACTCACTCACATTCCTCATACATACTCTATACTCCCAGGTCCAGGTGCCGATACCCCATAGGGACAACCGGACCCAGGAGGTGCTCCCCTTCCCTCCAGGGGTGGAGACAGGCAGACCGCCCCAGCACCTGAACCTGGTCCGGGCTAGCCCAGGCTCGTGGCTGAACCTGAGTGACCCCAGCCTGGACCCCGACCCCCCGCCCCTACCCCAGTCCCCAACGACCCTATCCTCATCTGGAGAGGGGGCCGTGTACAAAAGTACATGACCCACATTTTGTACATGGCTACAGTATTTCTCCTTAAGATGAAGTCTGTCTCTTTACATCTAGCTGCTGTTTTATTTTGGGCTCTGGATTGTCAAGGTCTAGACTTTAACCTTGACTACCTGTATCCATGTAAAGGAATAGCTTGTGTTGTTTTCTGGTCATTTGAGGAGTCAGCTAATAAAGACCAGCACCGCTTCACAATTCAATTCAGTTTATTTATAAAGCACCAAATTCAAAACACAATCCGTCTCAAGGCACTTTACAAAGTCAATTCAATCGAATTATACTGATTTTAAGTCAGGTACTTACATTCCAATTTATCCTACTTATCAAAAAGTCAAAATACAGCATCTAAAAAAATTCTAAGAATTAAAAAAAAATGATACAATTTACCATTTCCTCTATCAAAAGGTTCAGCTTGTATTTCAAAGTCAGTATAAACAGAAATGTATGGGTAATAACATAATAAAAACAGCACCACCGTTGTTGTGGTTTCTACCACAGAAACCTAGAGTGGGCATATGCAAAGTGGTCCTCTTTGTAATCCTTATGAATTTTATCTCTGCATCTCTAGTCTGTGTATAAGCCAGAAACAAAAAGATTCTGCTTTCAAACCTGAACCCGATAATTCTACACTAAACACATTGTTTCAAACACTGTTGGTCGATGAAACATTTATGGTGTTTCTGAAAACACAAAAAGGAGGCTGAGGACAACCTTAGATTTAGACAAACAAAAAACAAAGTGTTGTGTATACTAGTCAAACCTGGAGTGAATTATTACGCTGATTATAGGTTGTTTGAAATACAGTTTTGGATTTGTGAAACCTTTACTCTCCTTGGATTGTTAGTTTTCCCTAAAATAGTAACATCTTAGTATTTCGCTTTTTGTAAACTCATTGCCATGCCTCATCTTGCAAAAAGGATGTATTGTCACACCCAATGTCAGATTGTGATATAGTCAATTGGACCAACCGCCCAGGGAGCCAATTTTATTTGGGAGCAAAATAAACAAAGAAAATTAATCATCTCTAGTTCTGAATTTACAATACTAAAAAGCTTAAATGGATTTTTTTTATACTAAAAAAAAATTGTTTAAAAACACAGTTTAAGATTTATGAAACTTTTAATTTGTTTCGGAAATAAAACAATTAGCCTTTTTTAATGCTTATTTTGGCTTCAGGGCTGCTTTACTTTGAGACTAGTTAGAAAACTGCCATGTACAGACTTGTTAAACCTAAACTAAGGGTTCATTGGCTCCTGCCACTTTTGGTCCGTTTTAAACGGACCAGGGTTCGTTTCACCCCTTGGTCTGGACCTTTTGTGCAGGTGTGAATACTCTCAAGCGAACCCTGGTCCAGACCAAACAACCCGACCGAGACCCACTTTTTGAGGTGGTCTTGGTCAGCTTCCAAATGGATTCTGGTGTGGTTCACTTATGGTCTGAATACGAACTGACCTTGATACGACCTAACTCTTTGGATTTAAGCCACCATAGCACAGAATGTTATACTGAAATCTTACCTGAACCACACTTTGCTGCTTAGCAATGCTGTTGCCTGCGTGTGTTAGCTTGGTGCAGAGCACAGTGTACCCATCAGTTTGCAGCACGCGTTCTGCAACAGGGTTCCAAAATTAAAATAGAACCGCAGCAAATGAAAAAAAATTGGTCCAGTTATGGTCCAGACCAAACAACCGGACCAAAGGACTTTCCTGGTGTGAATACATCCTAAATTATTCTATGATAAAAATTATTTTTTGTAAAACACAAGTTTGATTTGTAACAAACAAAAAAAAGGGACGCGACCTTATCTCAAAAATATAGTTAAAATCTCTTTCCACATCCATTAAATTCTGGGTACAGAACGAGGGCTCAACAAGGGTGCCAATCATGCAAAAACCTTTATTGGTCACACCCTAAAATAATATAGCTCAGTTTAACATTAAACTTTTTTTGGTAGTTATTTACTACAAAACTCTCTATATAAGATTAGTTATTTAATCTAACAGACATGATGTGAGACAAGAAAAGGAAAATAAAATGATCTGTAACTTTACAGAGTTCAGTGTCAGAGCACAGACACTGAGGCCATCAACCCGCAAAAACTTCACAGCAATAAGATAATGGCTCGCCTGGCGACTTCTCAGCTGGTAAATGCATAACTTTTCTGTGAATGTAAGGTGGTGCATATGTAATATAATAGAAAGAAATTTTTCTGACGAGTACTTTAAAATCATCAGACTTTGGGAAACCCTACCCCCAGCGAAAAACAGAAAAAACAACTTTACATTCAAAAAAAAAATCTAAAGTATGCTGGTAATCCACCTAACCCTTACAGAATCCACTGTTTTACTACAAATATTTCAGGAAAAGGGTTAAAAACTTTTTAGCAAAAAAAAAAAAAAAAAAAAAATTGAGATCTTTACATGGAGTTTCGGCAGCTAATTTAACCTCTCTCTCACTATGAAACGCTTTTTAAACACTTAAGAAAACTTAAATTTTATGGAAAGCCGAAGTTAATTTGATAAAAAATCTAATAAACATGGCTTATGATTTGGCAAACAAAAAAAGACTGTTATGTGCCCACATGTCTTGTTAGGTGGATTACAATTACAAACAGTACACAAACAAAAGGTTGCAGGAGCTAAGTGTCGGACTCTGATATCAATCATTTAAAAATGAATTGATCAGAACCCTCATCTGATACTTGAGATGCACATGCCTACTAAAAATGTTCCCTTGGATCAGAGTATTAAGGGGTTCTTTTAATAAAGTCAAAAGAAAAACTTCAAGAAGCATGCTTTTGGTTTTTAAATGATCACAGTCATTTGGAGGTGATCACACCTTTGCAATTTCTGCCCCAAACCTTTGGAACAGTTTACCTTTTCATATACGGACCGCTGAGACTGTAGAGACTTTTAAATCTGTGCTCAAGATCCATCTTTGTTCCGTGGCATTTGATTCTAGCAGAATTTGAGATTCTTTTAAAGCTGATAGTTTATGGTGTATTTCTTTGATGTATATGACTTTGATGGCAAGCCAATATTATTAAACTACTAGGTTGCAACAACTCTATTATTTCAAGTTTCAAAAAATATACCCAGTCCAATCTTCAGTAAAGCACTTAAAGGAAAAAACACTTTGATAGAAAAACAAGCATTTTTTTTGAAGAACATAACAAAGATGAGCGAAAACTCTTCATTGTGGTAGTTTTTGGGACTTCTTATCAGGGCTCAGTGAAAAGGGAAAGCACATACTTGTATTCTTCAGCACAAGCAAGAGAGGAAACTATTTGAAACATAAACATTGGCTTAGTATGAGGAATGTCTTCCTAGGAAGGAAATTCAGAGCAAGCTCATTAAAAGTTGTTTAGATTTTGACACACACCAGGTGGCTACTTACCAAAAAACACTTCAGTCCTGCTGTGTCTATCTAGTCTGGTTGTTTTCACTTTATTATCTTGACATATATTTTATTTGCTAAATGTTATCTAGAAACAGAAATAACTGCAGTGCGATTGAATAGCGAGTTTCCTGTAATATAGATCTAAAGCATTAACATCAATATAACCTTAAGAGGTTGTTATTTACTGTTTAATGGATACAATTCTATTGTCTGTGTTCTGATGCTGACCTTTATAATGTTGCATGTATTTTTTATACTTTACTTTTATCATACTGTTTCTGCCAAAATATGCCATAAGGCTTGTCAGAGTTTGTAGCTGAATTAGCTCCACAATAATAACTCTCTGATAGCACAGTTCAAGTGACTGAATGGTGTTACAGTAACGTCAGCTGTTGATGTTCTGTTTATCAATCAGCTGAAAACCTACTAAGTTATGTGGCTACTGGTTTATTTCCATATAAAGCGGGTAAGTGATCTGATTGAATGGATTTTAATGCTGGTGTGAATGATTATGCTTATCAAGGTCTACATTGATCTGAATCACCCAGGACTAAATGCTAAGACTCAATAGGTCCATGGTAGAAGCAGCTCATTCAGAAGCAAGGGGTGCTCGGCAGTTTTCTGATCACTCAGAGGAAGGCGGGTTATTATAAAAAGGGGGTTAGATTTTAAAGCAACTGGAGCTGATGATAGATTTGTCACATTTTTTTGTGATGTAGGACCTAAATGCAGGCAGGAGCCAGGCAGATTCATGGTGCAGTAGAACATTTTCTAAAGAACATAGCACTTACAAAAGACAGTAGGGGCAATCTGGTGGCACTGGAAAATGGTGGTTATAGGAGGACCTGACAATAGCTACGTTTATATGCACAAAATTTCAAGATTGGATTAAAATATATTCGGATTAAAAAACAAAAAATAATCAGATTTTACCGTTAATAATGACACAAGTAATCGGAATAAAATGGCCGATTGGACTAAAAATGTGTCATGTCAACTTGCTGATTGGAATATTCTGTTAGCATCTAGCCAGGGCAACTAGCCACTCCAGGCGGAAATATGTCACGTTGAAGCGTGGTGCATCTGCGCACTCAGGTCAGTTTGCCTCATTCAGAATAACTTGATCCTTTCAAGCGTTAACATTCATGCCGATCGGATTGTCAATCGGCAACGATCCCCTCTCAATCGGATTACAATTTCATTTCGATCTTGCTGAATCCGATCAGAATATTCCGACTGAGATGTTTATATGACACACTTTTAGTCTGATTGGTAGTTTATTCCGATTAATTACAGTATGTCCATGTAAACGTAACTACTGAGTGAAAGAATCCAGGGTATGTCTCACACAGGGAGAGAGTGATTACCAGTTTATAGAACAGGTGAGACTAATTAACTGAATGGGGAGCAGCTGAGAGAGTGGACTGAGGCACTTTGGGAGAATGGTTAGAATGGACAAAATATCACCAAATAGGAACACAGAAAACCAGGAATGCATAATAAAAAAAGAATACTAAATACTAAATATAAGGCTCAAAACAATGACCATTATCTATAAGCACATTAAAACACTGGGATAAGAATGACATAACTCTAAAACAATTAGAATACAAAACATTTGAACACATAAAGCTAAAAGTGACTGAAAAAACCAAGACCAAAGGATCATGTCATGATGGGTACAAGAAGGCTTGTGCAACAGAGGACCTGTGTGAACGTTTTGTGTTTTGTCTTCCATTTTTTTATGCAGCTGGATAAGGACCCCACACATTTTAGGCTATAGTAACCAATAAGATTAATTTGTGGCTCTGGAAGTGTTTACTTACTTACCCAATCTTTGACCTGATCTCAAAATAACAGGTCACTTACTTTACTTTCTGAGAGTAAGAGCAAAAAGGCTGTGAGGGGAAAAACTGACTACTGATCTTATTAGGAGATATACCAAATATCAGCAGATCTAAGACTTGCTTCACTTCTGCAAAGCTTTAACTAATTTTGGTTATTCCTTAACAGAGAATGAACAGTAAAGAGTTCTAAAATACTTAATGCTAGAAATCGCAAATAGGAATCGTGTTCCAAACAAAGCAGATCTGAAACCCAACAACTTCCATTTGTGTTGTTTCTCATGAGAACAGACGTTGGGGCTGAGTTTCCATCAGTGGATGTTGTTTTGTCAGCCACTGTTTTTGTTGGTGTGGAGACAGCACAGCTGTTAGCTGGATGGTTAGACACCGTCACGTTTGTTGATCAACTCCTCTGACATGTGCACAGCTGCCCCAAGAAAAGCCTTGCACATGTGCACCACACACACTGAGGCTTAGACACACAAGTATGTTTTTATACAGCTTATTATTAACCCTTAAAGTAAATCTGTTTGCCACGAGGATCTAAATTCAGACTGATTCACAGAATATACCTCCAAGCTAGGAAAATGTCAGGTATATATCATGACACACACACACACACACACACACACACACACACACACACACACACACACACACACAGTTCTTCACATAAACATTGACTTCTTCAGCTTGCCTGCATTGATGTCAGAAGTGTGATATAGACTGCTTCTGAATAATATTCACAGATTGACATGCAGACAATAGTAAGATCTTGACTTAGATATTGACGGGTTCCATGATCTAACCAACTCGTAAGTCAGCCCTGCTTGTGAACACAAAACATTTACATTACAGCGCTGACAGGTACATCTCTGGCTTATCTAAAACCAGGACTCAGAAGCTCTTGAATGAAAGGGGGAATATAAGAGATATGAAAGATATCAAGGGGCACCAGAGGTGCCAACAAAAGTTGAGGATGCTATAAAAATAAATATAAGTCACCTTCCTCTTGCCGTCTCCTCTTCCACTAAACATCGTATTTTTTTGTTGAAAATATAGGAAAAAAACCCCCAAAACAAACGTTTAACAACATGCACAGTCTATACATGCATTGTTTACATGGTAATCCATGCAAGGTTTTGGGTGGGGGGCTAGTGCCAATCTCCAACAGTCATTATCTATGAGGCGGAGTACAGCCTGGGCAGGTCTCAACAGACCCTGTGGATAATAGATAAAGTTAGATGTTTTGCCATTTTTCATGTTTAAAACTCTTCTGTTAATTAATACATAGACTAATTAATTTCCTCATTACCGCGAGACATTCCAGGTCTATTAAATGTGACATCTTGTTTTATAGCATCCTATTTAATCCAATACCAAGGCCCACACGGATTATCAAATTAATACCACACAAGCTTTGTTTACCTGTTAAGCTTTAAAAATTGCGTGAGTTTTAAATACATTGCAGATCTTTTGCACGGTGAAGAAAAGCAAGATTTTTTTTATCAAGTCCTACCGTGCCTTGCAGCAGCTGAAGTGAATGCCAAGTCAATTGCCACATTGTTTATTGATGTGAGCCACTGACGAGTTTGCTGTGTGTTAATCCAGATTTATTTTTTAATGACATGTATTTGAATAATGACGGAAACTGACAGATTCAGTCTGAAACGATTTTCATGATGATGGTGGCACTTAAGTGCTACTATAAATTGCTTCTGGAGGTAAAATGTGCTTGGAAGCTAGTAATACGTCTATTTGTTAGAGAGCTGCTACCTTATGATGTTAGGAATCACTTTGCTGTATTTGTTAATTAACACTAATCCAGTTAGGGGTTCTTATATTTTAAAAGTGGACATATTGACTAAATAAATTAAATTATATATCACCTTGACGTTGGAGGTTAGAAAGAGGACAAGTACTAAACAGCCAATTATAGAGTTTTAACATTAACTGGAAGGCAGCTGTATTGTTTGTTCGAAATGATCATCCCTACAGGGCCAAGGTGTTTGGATAAAGACTCTTTCTGTTACCGCTGCATGCTGAGCACTGAACTGCAAAGTTATGTAAATATGATACAGCACTGTTATAACCCCTAAATGAACGTCTAGGAGTAGCAGGGTATAACACAAACTTAATTAAGTAAATTCATCTACTAACAAACTAAAAAGTACTAAACAAAACTCAGCTCAGCATAAACAGGATTTATTTCCTCAAATCAGGGTTAACACAGGACTTAAATATTTGGGATGCAATAAACTTTAGGGTCTCCAAGGGCAAGATAACAAACAAAAATACCCTTTCTGACTAATAAATAAAAGCAGTCTAATCAAACAAAAAGTACAATACTTAAACTGCCTGGCTGGCCACAAAACAGGGGAAATCTTATCAAACTTATCATAACACAGGATCACTACAATTCACCAAAACAAGAAATAATAACCACAGAATTATTGCCAGACAACCAGTACACTGAATTTAGTTTCATATTTAACCATAATCATATGCCCAAAGAGAAGGGGCACATGCAGGAGGTGTAACAGCAGACCTGCAAACTAAGAAACTCTCTCCTAGTCAGAGAGCCCCTTATAGGTCAGTGGATGTAAAACAAGTACCATGTCCCTTATTGTGACCTTGACAAAGCTGAGAAAGCTGTTTAATGCACAGCATCTGTGAATGTTAAATTGAGACTTTCCCTGTTTTTATGTATTTCTTATGTATTTCCTCTAAGGAAAGCAAATGTGCATATTTTAGCAACATCATAAAGTGATTGTTTACATAGTTGTTGCGTCAGTTAACCTAGAACTTAAAAAAGGAGAAAGAGATACCTCTTTCTCCTTTTAGATTTCAGTTCCACTACAAGTGAAACAAAGCCAAAAGCAAAGAGGCTGCAGAGAACAATAGCTGGCTGTAATAATTTGTCATCAACATGCCCCACTTATTCTCATAGGCCTACAAAATCCTTAAGTGCATATTTTCCCCTCTGTCCCACAATGAACTGATTTAGCTGTTACGGTAAACTCCTCTTAACATTCCAGTAACTGAAACAATAACAACTCTTCTTTAGTCTTTATATCCAAGCACAAATATTTTAGTGCTAACTGCTGCACTTAGAAACTATATGGAAAATACAGTGTTTGTGACAAACCTGATTCTTTTTTATTGGAGTTGTACATGATAGACTACATAAAGTAATGAAGGATTGTGAAGTGGAAGGAAATGGTTTTAAATTTTATTACAAATAGAAATTTGTGTGGTTGGCAGTTGTATTCAGCTGATTTTGCTCTGAAACCTCTAAACTTCAGAGCAACCAATTGCTTCCAGAGAATCAGCTAATTAGTAATGTGATCTCAGCAAAAAAACTTTGAACACCTGAGAGGTTTGTTAGGTAACATTAGTGAACAAACGCCAACATAGTAAAGACCAAGGGGCAATCCAGACAGGTCAGGGAGAAAGTTGTTGGGAAGCTTAAAGCAGGCCTAGCTTTTAAAACAATATCTTAAGCCTTGAACGTCCCACAGAGCACTGTTGAATCTATCATCTAAAAATGGAAAGCGTATGGTACAGCTGCAAACCTACCAAGATGTGATCATCCACCTCAACTGGAAGGCTGGTCAAGGAGCCAAGAGGCACCTTCTAACTCTGGAGGAGCTGCAGAGATTAACACCTTGTACTCGTGCTCGTACTCGTACTCGTCGTCTTCCACTTTATCCGGGACCGGGTTGTGGGGGCAGACGTCCCTCTCCCCAGACACCTCCTCCAGCTCCTCCGGGGGGAGCCCAAGGCATTCCCAGGCCAGCTGAGAGACACAGTCCCTCCAGCGTGTCCTGGGCTGTTCCCTGGGCCTCCTGGTGGGACGTGCCTGGAACACCTCCCGAGGAAGGCGTGGAGGAGTAGCAGCTCTAATCCGAGCCCCTCCCGGATGGCCGAACTACTCACCTTATCTCTAAGGGAGTGCCCGGGCACCCTACGGAGGAAGCTCATTTCAGCCGGTTGTATCTGGGATCTCGTTCTTTCGATCATGACCCAAAGTTCATGGCGATAGGTGAGGGTAGGAACGTAGACCGACCGGTAAATCAAGAGCTTCCCTTTTCGGCTCAGCTCTCTCTTCACCACAATGGACCGGCACAGTGCCCCCTTTACATCTGTCGATTTCCCGCTCCATTCTTCCCTGCCTCATGAGCAAGACCCCGAGATACTTGAACTCCTCCACTTGAGGAAGGGAACTCCCCTCCAACCTGAAGAGAACAAGCCACCCTTTTCCGGTCAAGAACCAAGGCCTCTGACTTGGAGGAGCTGATCTTCATCCCAGCCGCTTCACACTCGCTGCGAACCGCCCCAGCGCATGCTGTAGGTATTGGCTAGGCTAGAGGGGGCCAGCAGGCCCATGTCAGCTGCAAAACGAAGAGACAACATCCACTGGTCCCCAAACCAGACCCCCTCTGGCCCTTGGCTGCGCCTAGAAATCCTGTCCATAAAAGTTATGAACAGGGCCGGTGACAATGGGCAGCCCTGCCAGAGTCCAACATGCACTGGGAACAGGTCCGACCTAGTGGCGACAATGCGGACCAAACTCCTGCTCCGCTTGTACAGAGACCGGATGGCCCCTAAAAAAGGGCCCCTGATTCCATACTCCTGGAGCACCCCCCACAAGGCACCACGAGGGACACAGTCTAACGCCAAGTTCCCAGCCTCTGTTTCCACCAGGGAATGCGTGATGGCAGGATTGAGGAGATCCTCGAAGTACTCTTTCCACCGCCCGATAATGTCCCCAGTCGAGGTCAGCAGCCTCCCACCCCCACTGTAAACAGTGTTGGCGAAGCACTGCTTCTCCCTCCTGAGGCGCCGGACAGATTGCCAGAATCGCTTCGAGGCCAACCGGTAGTCCTTCTCCATGGCCTCACCGAACTCCTGCCAGTTTTTGCTTCTGCCACAGCCCGGGCCGCGGCACACTTGGCCTCATGGTATTCGTCAGCTGCCTCAGGAGTCCCACAAGCCAACCATAGCCGATATGACTCCTCTTTCAACTGAACAGCGTCCCTTACTGCTGGTGTCCACCACCGGGTTCGGGGATGGCCGCCGCGACAGGCACCGCAGACCTTATCGCTGCACCTACAGGCAGCAGCATCGACAATAGATGCGGAGAACATGGACCACTCGGACTCTATGTCTCCAACATCCCCTGGAATCTGGTCAAAGCTTTCCAGGAGGTGGGAGTTAAATACATCCGTGGCCGAGGGCTCTGCCAGACGTTCCCAGCAGACCCTCACTATGCACTTGGGCCTGCCAAGTCTGTCCGGCTTTCTCCTCTTCCGCCTCTCTGCCTGCTCAGACGTTTTTCTCCTAAGCTCCCTGGTTGCTTGCATTCTTCTACTCCTAACTTTTTATCTCTTAGCCAAAATTACAGAAACATTGGACTAAAACTACTTCTTACCAGCGACTCCCAAGGATTATTATTATCAGCAATTAAATAAATTAGAATGGTCAGAATTACAGAGAAATGCCCCCGTTTTCCCTGGGAAAAGGAGACTTTGACAGCGAGCTGCTGTCACAACAACTGATAGGAGTGAGACAGCTGGAAAAAATGGAGTAAAACAGATTTGCCCCACTACAGAATGAAAACCAGGAAAATGATCCATCTTCTGAGAACAATAAAAGGTTTGAGAACAACCTTCATTCTAAACAGTCTTCTCCTAAATTGCCAGAGAAAAAGCGCCCCACCGGACCAAGAATCCTAATAGTGGGCAACACAGCTTTGGATGGGATTAAAAACTTCTGCAACAAGAAAAACACAGAAGTTATGATTGGTACCAGTAACGTGGTGTCCGATATCTCAGAGAATATTCTTGCAATCACAGAAAAGCGCCCGTCTCTAGAAAACCTTATTATACACTGTGGAGCCATGGATGACGTGGCTAAGAAAAAATCAGAAGGACTGAAGGAGGATTTCACTCGTCTTCTGAATATTGTTGGAGGTCTCAATATTAACGTGTTTCTCAGCCGACCCTTTGCACCGATTTTCTGTGGAGATGAGATTTTTTCGAGACTTCTGATGATTAATAAGTGGTTGAAAAAAAACATGTGCTACCACATCTGTGAACTTCATCGACAACTTTAATATTTCAAGCAAGATGGTTTCTGCTTGAACAAGCCAGGACCCAGACGTCTCACATCTAATCTCTTCTATTCAGTAAATAATCCGCCAGCAGCTTCGACCTTCAGCAGAGAAAATGGAGTATCAACAACAATGATAACACTGCTTCCAACAGCTCCAGCAGAAACAACCAACCAGTTGGCTGAGAAAGAAAGGTCATAACAAAAGGTCCCCCCCCCAGCTACTGAACCAACATCTTCCAAATGCCGCAGAGCCCCACCACCTCCTAATCTATCTCCTCCTAATCAGGACCTTCAAATCACTTCTCTGTGATACAGTCTGGGTCCCAGTGGTAACTCTATCAGAAATGAGCATGTCCAGGAAAAACTTGGGCCCCTAATAGGAGATAGTTGTAAAATCTCTGTGCTTATACGTGACAGAAAGAACAAAGCCAAAAGGATAAGAGACAGTAATAAACAATCAAGCTTAAAAGCCATAAACTGCCAGGTACAACCAGACACAGAGTTAATATCAGCAACTAAGTCATATAAACTGGCATTATTAAACATTAGATCTCTGTCAGAAAAATCTTTTTTAATTAATGACTTCATTACTGACCCGATCTTGATGTTATGTTTTTAACAGAAACATGGTTACATGAATTTAATGAAGCTCCCATTCTGATAGAGTAGACGCCTCCAAACTACAATTTTCTTTGTGAGGGCAGACAGCAAAGAAAAGGTGGAGGGGTGGCCACTTTGTTTAAAGATTTATTAGAGTGTAAAAAAGTTTATCTGGGCATATTTGACTCATTTGAATATTTGGCTTTCCAGGTAAGGAGCCCGGTCCGAACCATGTTCTTGAATATTTACAGGCCTCCTAAGTCCAAAACAAACCTTTTCAGTGATTTTGATGAGCTTTTATCTGTGATATGTGTTGATTATGACTGTTTAATTATTGTGGGAGACTTCAGCATTCACATGGACAATCCTGAAGACAGAAGTGCAATAGATCTATGTGACACTCTTATAAATTTTGGTTTGACTCAACATGTTAAACAGCAAACACACAAACGGGGACATATTTTGGACTTGATCATCACTAAGGGTCTAAACATTTCCAAGGTGTGAGTAACTGATGTTGCCCTATCTAACCACTTTTCTGTTATTTTTGAAAGCATCATCTCCAAAGGCTCAGTTTGCCAAAGAGACATTATAAGAAAATGCATCTTTAAGGACGGTGCAGCTGAAACTTTTAACCAGATTTACTCTTCTACCTCCACTTTGTCCTGTGACACTGTAGATGAGCTGGTAGAAAACTTTCATTCTAAAATCTCGGACATCATTGATTCAATTGCTCCAATTAAAGTGAAAGTCGTTTCTGGGAAGAAAATGTTTCCTTAGAGAAGTGCTCCACCAGTCAGAAGTGAAAAACAGGAGTGTCGAAAAGCTGAACACAGGTGGCGAAAGACCGGACTCCAGGTTCACTATATTATCTATAAAGAGAGACTATACAGATATAACCTACAACTGAAAAATGCAAGGGAATCTTTCTTTTCTGAGATCTTTAGCAAAAACATAAACAATGCTCGTGCATCATTTGCCACGGTCGACAGATTAACAAACGCTCCTGTAACTGTAGCATCTGAACTCCACTCTATCAGCGCCTGGAATGAATTTGCTAAATTCTTTACTGAAAAAACCCAAAATTCAGCACATCCACATCAACTCCAGTACCAATGTTGTCTCCAACTAGAACTGATTTCGACAAAATTTCCCAATTTCACCAAATAAACTACAAAAACATAGAAGAAATCGTACACCAACTAAGCTCTTCTTCCTGCTGTCTCGATCTTTTACCCACAGCTTTCCTTAAGAAAGCTTTGCCTGTAATATCTCTTTTAACACAAATAATAAACACGTCCCTTTTGTCAGGTGTTTTCCCCGTGGCCCTGAAAACAGCAATTATCAAACCTCTATTGAAAAAGAGCAACTTGGACAAGCTGCTACAGCAGAACTACAGGCCTATATCAAACCTCCCCTTCATCAGTAAGATTATTGAAAAAGCTGTGTTTCAACAGTTAAACAACTTCCTAACAATGACCAACCGCTTCGATGTCTTCCGGTCAGGCTTCCATGCTCACCACAGTACAGAGACTGCTCTTGTCAAGGTGTTCAATGACATCCGTATAAAGGCAGACTGTGGAAGAACCACAGTGCTGGTATTATTGCAGCATTCGACACTGTTAATCACTCCATTTTATCAGAGGGCCTAGAAAACTGGGTCGGCCTTTCTGGTACAGCACTCGACTGGTTTAAATCCTACTTGAAGGACAGGGACTTTTTTTGTGTCAGTAGGTAACTTTACATCAGAGACCACAAAAATCACATGTGGCGTTCCCCAAGGGTCCATCTTAGGGCCCCTTCTATTCAATATCTACATGCTCCCCCTAACTCAGATTTTAATAAACATCAACGAAGTTATCATAACTATGCAGACGACACACAGCTATACGTTACGATGTCACCAGGTGACTATGAACCCATTCAAGCGCTGGGTAAATGCTTAGAAGAAATCAATGCATGGATAGGCCAAAATTTTCTTCAGCTGAATCAAAACAAAACTGAAGTAATAATCTTTGGACCAAAGGAAGAGCGGTTAAAAGTTAGCACACAGCTTCAGTTAATACAGCGAGAAACCACCAGTCAGGCTCGAAACCTGGGTGTAGTGATGGACTCAGACCTGAACCTTCAGAGGCACATAAAGACAGTAACATGGTCGGCCTTCTATCACCTAAAGAACATCTCCAGGATTAAAGGACTAATGTCTCAGCAGGACCTTGAAAAACTAATTCATGCATTCATCTTTAGTAGAATTGATTACTGCACTGGTGTGTTCACAGGTCTGCCTAAAAAGTCGATCAGACAGCTGCAGGTGATTCAGAACACTGCTGCCCGCGTCCTCACTAGAACTAAGAAAGTGGAGCACATCACACGGTTCTAAAGTCCCTACACTGGCTCCCAGTAGCTCAGAGAATGGACTTTAATTCAATTCAATTCAATTCAATTCAATTCAATTCAATTCAGTTTTATTTATATAGCGCCAATTCACAACACGTTGTCTCAAGGCACTTCACAAAACTCAGGTACATACATTCCAATTAGTCCTAACCATTGAACAGTGCAGTCAGATTCAGTTATTTATTCAAGTTGGATAAAAAGTTTTTCTATCAAAGGAAACCCAACAGATTGCATCGAGTCAGAGATTTGTAACAGTCACTCCTCCCGGATGAGCATGTAGAGACAGTGGACAGTCACTGGCGTTGACTTTGCAGCAATCTCTCATATTGAGTAGCATGTAGCGACAGTGGAGAGGAAAAACTCCCTTTTAACAGGAAGAAACCTCCAGCAGAACCAGGCTCAGTGGCCATCTGCCACGACCGACTGGAGGTTAGAGAGAACAGAGCAGAGACACAAAAAGAACACAGACGCACTGATCCAGGAGTATTTTATATGGGAAGGAAAAATAAATGTTAGTGGATGTAGCTCCTTTAGTCGTTTCACCTAGAAAGAAATAACATATAAACTCTGTGCCAGTTTTCCAGGTTAGAGTCTGAAAGAGAGCACATATAATTAGTTACAGTAAAAGCTCAGTCAATCGCCATCACTAGGAGAGAGAAAGGGTTAAACACTGAAAGACAGGGCCATGTGGATCATCGGTAGAGGGTGAGCATTAAGTTGTTGCCTGCAGAAGCTCGGACGATGCCCCTCTCCAGAAAGGTGTCACAGGTAGACACAGAGTCAGGCCAGGTGTAGCTTCTAGGAAGAAAAAAGAGAGAGAACAAAGTTAAAAGCTGAAATAACAGGAAATAATGCAAAATTGGAGAGTAGTGTGAGAATGTAGCGAAGAGGGTGAAAGTGGTCATTATGTCCTCCAGCAGCCTAAGCCTATAGCAGCATAACTACACAGATAGTTTCAGTTCAGATTATTTAGTTAAACAGCGCTTATTTTCAACAATGTCATTTCAAGGCACCCCAAAAAGGGTCCCACTGATGGTCATTGTTATACTAAAAACCACAAGGATTGGGATACCTCTCTCTGTCAGACTGATTATAACCATTGGAAAAGAGAAGGGGTCATACAGGTAGCAGAAATGGAGGGTGTGTTTGCACCTCAACCATAACTGAGCCGGTTTAGGCTAAACCTGACTCCCCCTTACTCCATCCAACAGGGAGGGAAGAAGGCTCCCTCCCTGATAAACTAAGCCACTCTAACTATAAGCTTTAACAAAAAGGAAAGTTTTAAGCCTAGCCTTAAAAGTAGACAGGGTGTCCGGCTCACGGACCAAAACCAGGAGCTGGTTCCACAGGAGAGGAGCCTGATAACCAAAAGGATCTGCCTCCCATTCTACTTCTAGAAACTCTAGGAACCACCAGTAAACCTGCAGTCTGAGAACGAAGTGCTCTGTTAGGAACATATGGAACAATCAGATCTCTGATGTATGATGGAGCTAGATCATTAAGGGCTTTGAGGACTTTAAATTCTATTCTGGATTTAACAGGGAGCCAATGAAGGGAAGCTAAAATAGGAGAAATATGATCTATACCAACATACTGTTATAATTTTTTTGGCTACGAGTACAAGGATTCCAAACAAGTACTGTTTTTCTTTACTTAAATTACTTGGGGGTACTCCCAGAACAAAGACCAGGGGGTTCCAATCAATATAAGTGTGCAAAACACTTGAAATTTCCTCTCTAATTCCCTCCCAAAACTTTTTAATCTTTGGACAATTCCAAAAGACATGAGTGTGATCTCCAACTAGTCCGCACTGTCTCCAGCACAAGTTTGATTTAGCTTGATCAAATTTTGAAATGATATATGGGGTTTTGAAATATCTAACGATTATTTTCCAATAAAATTCTTTCCATGTTGGACACTGTTCGTCAGTTTATGTCCTTTTACGCACACTTGCTCCCACTCTTCATCTTCAATCACAGCATTCATTTTAGTTCCACCTTTCTTATCCAGGAGGTCCTTCGACAGACATGACTGTTAACATTTGTATAGATTCGACACAGTGTTATCTGATTTTTTTTTTTGATGATCTTTATAAAAAATAGTTCAAAATCAGTAGGTCGTGATTCAAAGAAAACCCCTTTCAGTAAAAATCAGGTAGCTTTTCAACTGCAAGTATCTAAAAAAATAGAAGTAATCAACCCGTTTTCTCCTTAATCTGACTAAATGATTTCAGAATCTCCCCCCTTCAAACAAGTGTCAATAAAAAATTAAAATTTTTGTTTTGCCAGATTCGGAAACCTGGATCTTGTTGCCCTGGTATAAAGTCTATTATATCCAAATTTTAAGCTCTAGATATAGATTTGGGGGCTTTCAATTTTTTCCTAATCATGCTTAAAGTCTTTTTTGTGCTTTTCATCCACGTATTTGTAATTTTGTACCTGTTTTCCAGATTTCAGTAGAGCATAATGCAAAAGTCTGTAATGAAAATTTAGGGCATGCGCTTGTTCCAGTGTCAGCCATGTTGTTTCTTTATTCTGCATTAGCCACTCTACACTTTGCATATAATTTGTGCTGCACCAATAATAATAATTTTTGATCTGGTACATTAAGACCTCCATAAGGCTTACCACTGGTCAACTGTGTAAATTTTATTTGGCCTTCTTTTCTGCCAAATAAATGTAGAAATCATTTTTGTGCATTTTTTTTAAATTTTGTTGTGGAATCCAAATAGGAAGGGACATAAACAATACAACAATCTGGTGGAGAATATTCATTTTGATTGTTTCAATCCTTCCAAAAAAGGAAAGCGGTAAAATGTCCCATCTTTTTGAATTTTGATCCAATAACTCCCCATAGTTTGCCTTGTATAGATTGGAAAACATCCGTGGTAATATTTGATACCAAGTATCGAAACCCATTAGGTGACCTCCCCCAGTTGAAAATTCACTACAATTTGGATAATTCTGAGGGCCAGGTGCCTCTTAGCATCAGGCCTCTGATTTTGATTCATTTACTTTTTATCCTGAGACTGCACTAAAGTCCTTCAAACATTTTAAAATATTTGGTATGGAAATATTTGTGGGTCTCTAATATTACAGTATGACATCATCAGCATACAGTGACAGATTGTGAGTCTCCTAATTTTTATCTGATCTACCTAGAATTGATGGGTCTGTCCTAATTAACTCTGCTAAAGGTTCTATACTAATAGCAAACAAGATCAGTGAAAGGCAGCAACCCTTGACGAGTTCCTCTTTTTAAGGGGAAACTTTCCTGATATATAGCCATAACACCCTACTCTAGAAATTGGATGGAATACAGCACCCCAAACCAGTTAATAAATTTGCATTAAAAGGCCCATCTTCAATAAGACCTGCTTCAGGAAACATCCAATCCACGAGATCAAATGCCTTCTCGGCATCCAGGCCGAGAAGCATTGATGTGTGGGGTTTGTTGGCCAAGTGAGATTATATTTAGGGTACGTCTGATATTATTTATTCCGAGTCTATTGGGCATAAAGCCCGTCTGATCAGGATTAATAAGTTTATTAATAATCTTTTGTAGTCTTTTGGCCAAGATGGCACTTAAAATCTTAACATCATTGCACAGCAGACTTATTGGTCTATAAGAGCCCATTGTGTGGGGTCTTTACCTTCTTTGTGTATGACGAGATGATTGCTTCGCCCATGTTTTAGGTGGATCTTTGGAATCTAACGCATAATTAAACCACCCTGTATAAGATTGGGTGAGCTCAGCAGAAAGCATTATAAAACTCTCCTGGAAAATCCGTCTGCTCCAGGTGATTTATTATTTTTAAGCTTTCCTATTAAGATTTTATTAATTCCTCTGTAAATGTTCCCCCACCAATGTTTTAGCGTTCCTCATCATCAAGTTTGTTAAGATTAATTCGTTGCAAAAATTGCTTAATTTTATCTACTTTCTTAGGAGTGGTCACCGAATTATATAATTGTCTGTACTATTTGAAAAGCATTTGCAATTTCTTTGGGTTGAGATACTGGTTTTTTGAAACCGGGCATGTAATTTTTGAAAGTTCGACTTGCCTGCGATTTCCTTAGCTGAAAATGCTCAAAGTCTACTTGCTTTGTTTCCTGTTCATAGTATTTTTGTATGGCGAAAACGTAAAGGACCCTCTGCTTTGTAAGTTAGTAACTCATTAAATCCTGTCTACATTTTCTTAGTTCCTGTAATACCTGTCCTTGTTTGTTCTTTTATGCTCAGTTTCAATGGTTTCCTAATTTGTTCTTGTAAGTTTTCTTGTTTGTTTCTCACGTTCCTTTTTAATTTTGGAAGAAAATGGAAATAATTTGACCCCTCAAGTATGCTTTGCTGTGTCCCATAGAATAGAAGGTGGAATCTCATCCCTATCATTAGTATCTAAAAAGAAAATTAAGTTCGTCTTGTATATATGGATTGTCTCTGGGTTATTTAAAAGTGATACATTCAATCTCCATAACTTTAAAAGTTCTCCAGGTCGACATTAAAGACATTATCACAGGTCCATGGTCTGAAAATTAGTTTGAGGTTCAATACGACAATCCACTACTCTGTGGGCTGCCTGTTTGGAAAAGCAAAAGAAGTCTATTTGGAATGACTTTTATGACCTTTGAGAAGTGAGTATAATCTCTGACCTTTGGGTGTTTTGCACGCCACATATCAACTAGCCCCAGCTCCTCTAGTAGATTCTTCAGCGCCTTTGTTTTTGTAAATAATATTTTGTTCTAATGGAAATTTGTCCATGTAATGATTCAAGACACAATTAAAAGTCTCCACCTAAGATAATCATTCCTTTTGAATGTCCCGCTAAAAATTTGGGGCTAGCTCTCTGAAAAAAAACCTGGATTATCCTCATTTGGGGCGTAAATATTCATAATTGTTAGAGTGGTTCCTCAAACCGAAACCAACAACCATTATCCAGCGGCCATCTTTGTCCCTGAGTACGTTTCTGCTACAAGCATAGAGAATTATGACATAGTATTGCTATCCCCTTTTATTTATGGTTTCCATAGGATGCACTAAAATATCTGTCCCACCCACTCTCTCTTTAATTTAGCATGTTCTATCTCATTCAGATGGGTTTCTTGCAAAAGCCCAAATTGTTAACAATTCACCTTTTTAATTGCGTTAGGATTTTTTTCCTTTAATAAGGCGTGATTTATTCCATTGATATTGTAAGTCACAATTTTCAAAGTCGTCATAATTATGTGAAAATAGAAACAATTTTTTACTTCCCTTCAGTAGTATATTGATATCTGTGCAAATATGTCTAACAATCAAAATCAGCTCGCCGAGAAACAGTGAACAGAATGAACGAGTAGTCAGATCTTCATCTTCAAAGAACTTCCAATTATTCCATGTGCTGCCCTCATGAATAACACATGCAGCACACTCCTGGTTTAAAATGGACAGGGATAATGGTCTCCCTGGGCGGAGTACACATAGTGTGTAAGCAACAGTCCACATAGCCTCCTATTCTGCTGTACTAAATGCCCAGTTAAAAGAAAAAGAAAAGAAAAAATAAAATAAAATATAGTAAAGCACTCACCGCGTACATGCCAACCGACAGTCCAGAAATATTAGTATATATTATACCTGCATGTCCTTATTTATATTCTTAAATGATCCACCTTTGATTAAAATATCTGTTAAACTGGGGCAGAACCATGTAAACATTACCGTCTCATCCCTGCTTGTGCTGATCCACTGAGTTCAATATGGCCCTGATGTCCACGGTGTCCCGACTCGGATCGGCCCTGTCACGTCTCCCCTGGGTCTGCCAATTGTTGCGTAGTAACTCTCTCTCCAGGACGTCCTGCTCATCCACTTCCATGGGGATCCCGAGTTCCTTCAGAGTGGATTGGGCCTCCAGTAAAGAGGAGAAGGTCTTGAAACCCTTATCCAAAAACAGTCTAAGTTGAGCCGGGTATGGTGATTGTGCCTTGATGTTGCGATCCTTCAGTTTTTTAATCACTTCACGCACTTGTTTTCTTTTTCTCTGCACTTCGGTGGAGTAGTCCTGGTCAAAGTAAACTTGTTTTCCCCAAAACCCCCACGTCTCGCTGCTGCCATGCACGCCTGTAGTACCATCTTTTTAACGTTGAAACCCAAAAAAGCAAACTATTTTTGGATCTCGGTGGTGATGTCTTTTCGGCTTCAGGGCTGTAGCTTGGGCTCTTTTCAATGCAAATATCCGTGTCTTCAGGGCCAGCTTCAGCGCTGATTTTCAGAAATCTGAATAAACGGGATCATCCTTTTTCCTTCTGAATCTTCCTCTATGCCATACATTTTTTTTATTTTTGTTTTTTCCGGCGCATCCTGTTCTCTATATCATCCAACTTAAAAATTTAATCTGCTCCGTTTAAGAAAGAAAGCCCTTGGGCTCCTTTCCTTTTTATTTTTTCGATCCTTTCTGTTTTAAACTCACTTCCTCTTTTTCCCCCCTGCGTTCGGGTCTCTCCCCCCAGGTTTATCGATTTTTCTTTTTTTCCCCAATTGACGCCTTTTTCCATCCGGGGGGATTGGGGACTCTAAAAATATCTCGTTGTGCAGTTCCAGACTCTTCTCAAAATTTGCAGAGCTCTGTTAGCATTAACAGCTCACTCCCTGTGTCGTTCTGAGTTAAGCTAGCATCTAATGTTAGCTGTTTTTGTGTCATCTTCGTATCATTGCCTTTCCCCATCTTCTGTTCTCTTCTTGTAGTCTTTTGTGATGAAGTCGTTATATTAGTGTCTTCTGGATATATAGGTGGATTTATATTCTTACAACAGGCAAATTAAGAGTTATTTCGGTCAGAGCACAGTCCGTAAGCGTCTTTACTCAGGCATGCCGGAAGCGGAAGTGGCTAGAAACCTGTTTAATATGGGATTTAAATGACATGTCCTGTTCAAAAATAACACCAAGGTTTTTTAGCTTATTACCGGAGGTCAATTTAATGCCATCCAGGTTAAGTGATTGACTAAGCAGTTTGTTTTTTAAAGACTCCGGTCCAAAGATGACAACTTCTCCAAGTTTTTATGTCTTCAAGACATGCTTGTAGTCTATCTAACTGGTTGGGTTCATCAGGATTTATGGATAAGTAAAGCTGAGTATCATCAGCGTAACAGTGAAAATTTATCTTATGCTGCCTGATAATTTGAGTTTGAGTTTGAGTTTATCATCTACATGAACAAACTGGAATCTGTCAGACAGATAAGATTTAAACCAGCCTAGCGCTGTTCCCCTGATCCCTACAGCATATTCCACCCTTTTTAAGAGAATATTATGGTCGACTGTTTTAAATGCAGCACTGAGATCTAACAGAACCAGTACAGACACAAGTCCATTATCTGAGGCCATAAGAATATCATTAGTGACTTTCAGCAGAGCTGTTTCAGTGCTATGATGAGCTCTGATGCCTGACTGAAACTCTTCAAACAGGTCATTGCTGTGTAAATGCTCACACATTTGATTAGCAACTATTTTCTCAAGAATTTTAGATAAGAATGGAAGATTGGAAATAGGTCTGTAATTTTTCAAGTCATCTCGATCAAGCGAAGGTTTCTTAAGTAAAGGTTTAATTACAGCTACCTTAAAAGCCTGTGGTACATATCCATTTACTAAAGATGGATTAATCATATCTAAAATGGGGCTGGTAATCAGAGGCAACACTTCCTTAAATAATTTGGTTGGGATTGGGTCTAACATACAAGTTGAAGGTTTAGATGAAGCTAATATTTTTGATAACTCAGGAAGCTCCACAGGATCAAAACAGTCCAAACATAGATCAGGTTCTACAGTTATTTCCAATTTGTCTCACTTGCTGAGGATGAAGTAATCATGTTCGGGAGTATGTCAAAGATTTTATTTTTAATAGAATCAATTTTATATAAGAAGAATCCCATAAAGTCATGACTGCTAAGAGCTAAGGGAATGGATGTGTTGGAACCCTAAGCCATGGATTTCAACATTAAAACTCTGGTATACACTTCAAAATAAATTGCATTTAACTGACTTCCAGCAACAGAGAAAGGGGGGGGGATAGCAGCAGACCTCCCATGATGCCACTGTCTGAATAAGAGCACCCCCTCTCCACAAGCCGACCTCTTTCCCACACGGCCTTCCAGAGGACCGGATAGGGGAGACAAGCGCGCTAATGTCTTTTGCTGGCAAAAAGACGTAAACTCTTCAAACTGGATCCAAGAGTCTCATATGATCACCGATCGTATGCAAAGATAAGTATGAGTGAATAACTGTTTGTGTACCCAGTATTCATTCAGAAAACGGGAATTAAGGTACACGCCTGGCTTGACTTTCTCTCCGAGGGCTGCTGAAGCAATGGTGTCCCAGAAAAGTCCCCAGCAGAGACGCGGTCTCTAAAACCCGAGTGAAGCGGTTTTCCTTGCCTGAGAGAAGGACGACGAGTAGCTGCATCACCGGTAACGTGCAGTTTTGGCCGGCCGACAGAACGGGCCGCCCACCCACAGCTTCGTTAGGTTAGCCGAAGGCTGACCGCTTGTTGACTGTGGACGTTTCTTCATACTTCGCCGCCCCGGACATCTTTTCCTCAGCATGGTCAGAGGTTAGGTTTTGGGCAGAGTGAATAATAGAAAGATTTAGGATGAAATGATCTAAACGTTTTTCATTTTTATGACGTTTGCTTTTGTTGTGTGAAACTGCTACCTTAGTGCTAGTAGGCTGCACACGTGATCAGCTTTGTGTTCTGTGTTTATGTCTTTTTAAAGTTAAGACAAACTTTAGTTAAAGGGTGATTTTAACACAAAAGGTTGCTCATAACGCGCTTATTCATTTTAACCCTTTTATTGACCCTGGTATTTTAAAGGTATGCGTTCTGGTGCTAAGCTAAGCTATCGGCCTCCTTTGTTAGCTTAACTGCTAACAGCTTAAGAACACGTGCTCGCTACAGAATATTTAACAGGAAGGTTTAGTTTTCTAGTTAGTGAATTATGGTCTCTAAACATTATTTTAATAAATCTGATAACTAAGTAAACACCATTAACCCCCATTTCTCCAGAAAGATTTGTCTCTTTTCCAAATATTCCCTTAATAATATTTCTTCAAATAGTCAGTCAGTCAGTCATTTTCTACCGCTTATTCCATAGTGGGTCGCGGGGGAGCTGGTGCCTATCTCCAGCAGACACCATTGAGAAATTATTCATCCATAAGGTTGGTGAATAAAACCAACCTTCTGGATGAATAATTTCTCAATGGTGTCTAATTAGTTGCCTTTATTTATTAAAATAATATTTCTTCAAATATTATTTTAATAAATAAAGGCAACTAATTAGACACCATTGAGAAATTATTCATCCAGAAGGTTGGTTTTATTCAGCAGATCATTCTTGAAAACATTATTTTGATAAAATAATATTTTATCTGATCTTGCATTGTGAATGGTTGTCTAAACGTTTGCTAAATATTGTCTAAGTTGGTTCCAAGACTTACTTAACTTCACTTCCAGATTCTTCAAGATAATCCTTGGTTGTCAAACATAAACATTGCATGGTAATGTTGCATCACTCTTCTGGTCATGATTTTCAATCATCTTTAATCAACTTGTTTATATTGTACATAGCCCATTAATCTTCCTTATTCTTTAATTCTGCTTGGTAGTTTGGTTGGATTGTTTTAGCAAAGCAAAGAGTTTGTTGATTAAAATATGTTTGACTTTGTGTTGACTTATTTTTGTTAATAAATTCTTGTATTTTAGGAAATTGTGTGAATTCATTCCATGTGTGTGCAGAGTTTATGCTGTTCAATAATGTCAGAGCTTGGCTCACACCTTTCAACTTTGTCCTAATACCATCGCCTTACTGGGCGATAAAATAAAATAAAATATATTTAAAAATATATTAAAATATTAAAATGTTAATATTAAATATTAAATAATATTGTCAGATTAATAATCACAACAGATGGCTCAACAGAGCTATGACTCTGTGTAAGTTTAGCAACTGTACTAAAGAGAAACCTAGGATTATTCTTGTTCTCTTCTATTAATGATGAGAAATAAGCTGTTCTGGCTTGGCGAAGTGTCTTTATACAACAGTAGGCTATTTTTCCAGACGAAGTAGGAATCCTCTAGTTGTGTAGGGTGCCATTTTCTCTCCAATTTTCTAACATTGTGCTTTAAAGTACGCAGATCTAAATTAAACCAAGGAGCCTGCCTCCTATGTATAATTACCTTCTTTTTCAAGGGGGCTGCATTGTCTAATGCACCACGCAATGATGAATTAACACTATCAACAAGAGAATCAATTTGTGAAGGGGCAGAAACAGAATTATTGCCCTCCACTGTGCTTTTCAGTGATAATGAGGAGATTAAAAGTGGAACAGATTCTTTAAAGGTTGTTACAGCATCGTCTGATAATGATGTACTATAATGAAATTTTTTTCAGGTGTGGAGTACTCGGTTTAATTAAACTCAAAGGTTATTAAGAAAATGGACAGGACAGGGTTATGAGAAAATATTGTTATGTCTTTACACTTAATGCCATATGTCAGCACAAGGTCCAGAGAATGAAGACAAAGGTGGGTAGGTTTGTTAATGTTTTGAGCAAAGCCAATTGAGTCTAAGATAGCGTTAAAGGCTATATTTAAGCTATCACTTTCAGTGTCAACATGAATGTTAAAATCCCCCACTATAATAACTTTATCTGTATTTAACACTAAATCAGATAAAAGGTCTGAAAACTGATCTAAAAATTGAGAGTAAGGGCCTGGTAGACGGTACAAAACAACAAATAGAAGCGGTTTTAGTGCTTTAAAATACTTCTGTTAGTCTATAAATCACTGAATGGCTTAGCACCAAAATACATTACAGACTTGTTGTATCAACCACCCAGACCTCTCAGGTCTTCTGGCTCAAGTCTACTCTTCATACCGAGAACCAGAACCAAACATGGAGAAGCAGCTTTTAGTTCCTATGCTCCACTAATCTGGAATAAACTCCCAGAAAACTGTAAAAGCGCCAAAACCCTAAGTTGCTTTAAATCAAGGTTAAAAAAGTTTTTTGTTTAGAATGGCCTTTGACTTTGCCATCTCATTCTGTTCTCTTTATTTTATTTTTATTTTTTTTAAATTACCTCTGTTGTTTGATTTTCTGTATCATTGTAATGTTTTTCCTTATGTACAGCGCCTTGAGTGCCTTGTTGCTGAAAAGCGCTATATAAATAAACTTGACTTGACTTGACTTGACTCTTCCAGCGGATCCAACTCACCACCAGGTGGTGATCAGTGGACAGCTCAGCCCCTCTCTTCACCCGAGTGTCCAAAACATGCCGCCGAAGGTCTGATGATATGACAGCAAAGTCGATCATCGACTTTGCCAAGTGCACTGATGGACACCCTTATGCTTGAACATGGTGTTCATTATGGACAATCCGTGACTAGCACAGAAGTCCAATACCGAAACACCACTCAGATTCAGATCGCGGAGGCCTTTCCTCCCAATCACGCATCTCCAGGTGTCATTGTCGTTTCCCCGTGGGCGTTGAAGTCCCCCAGCAGAATAATGGAGTCCCCGGGTGGGGCACTATCCTGCAGCCCCCGACAGGGACGCCAAGAAGGCAGAGTACTCTGCACTACCGCTTGGCCCGTAGGCCAAAACGACAGTCAGAGATCTGTCCCCAACCTGAAGGCGCAGGGATGCTGGGGGGCAACAAGCAAACCCACCCCAGCCCGCTGCCTCTCCCTGTGGATGCCGGGCTGGGGTCCTCGTCCAACTGCGGAAGCGACCACACCGACCGTCGCTGCCCAGCATTTTCCTCTCCAACGCCAGATCCCTCGCAAACAAGATGGACGAGATGAAGCTCCAGCTGGAAGCAAACAGGCTTGTTCGGGACTGTTGCATCCTGCTGATCACGGAGACCTGGCTTCATTCATCCATTCCAGACACGGCTATCGAGCTAGCAGGCCGCACAGCTCACTGGCACGACAGGAGCCGCGACTCCGGTAAGACCAGGGGAGGAGGACTGTGTATGTACGTGAACAACAGCTGGTGCACAAACACGTCCACCATCGATAGGCACTGCTCCGCTGACCTGGAGTTCATCACGGTCAGATGCAGGCCTGTTTACCTTTCCCGTGAGTTTACCGTAGTCTTGGTAACAGCTGTGTACATACTACTGGATGCTAACGCTAGCTCAGCCCTTAGCCACCTTCACCACGCGCTCAGTCGGCAACAAAACAAACACCCGGAAGCAGTGCATGTGGTCGCAGGGGATTTTTACCATGCTGAACTGAAAGTAGTGCTCCCGAAATTCCACCAGCACATTAAATGTGCCACCAGGGGAACCAGGACTCTGGACAAGGCCTACTCGAACATTAAGCATGGTTACAGGGCCATCCAGCTGCCCTACCTGGGAGCCTCCGACCACATGTCCCTGCTCCTGATTCCGGCCTACACACCGCTGAGGAAGCGTTCACCCCCCACAACCCGGACTGTGACCACTTGGCCCGACGGTACCCTCTCTGCAGCTGCAGGACTGCTTTGAAAGCACAGACTGGGACGTTTTCAGCCACCAGGACCTGGAGGTGTTTACCTCGGCGGTGCTTTGCTACATCCACCACTGTGTCAACACTGTCACAGTGGAGAAGCGCATCCGGGTGTTTCCTAACCAGAGACCTTGGATGAACAAGGATGTTAAGGCACTGCTGAGGGAAAGGAACAGCGCCTTCAGGTCTGGAGACGGGGAGCGTTACAGCTGTGCTCGTGCTGCGCTGAGGAGAGGCATCAGAGAGGCCAAGATCGACTATAGGCAGAGTATCGAGGCCGACTTCAGCAGCAAAAACAGCAGATAGGTGTGGCAGGGACTCCAGCACCTGACCAACTACAGATCATGCAACACCACCGTGATCTCGGGGGACGCTTCACTGGCGGAAGAGCTCAACCACTTCTTCGCCCGCTTCGAGGTTGAACCACCAGCGGGGTCCACACTGCAGGCTACACCCCTCGACAACCAGACCTTCGCTGTGGAGACACAGGAGGTGAGGAGAGTCCTGAGAGCAGTGAACCCACGCAAAGCTGCTGGACCCGACGGGGTGACTGGGAGGGTGTTGAGGGACTGCGCAGACCAGCTGGCGGGGATTTTCACTGCCATCTTTAACCAGTCCCTCTCCCAGTGCTCCATCCCACCTTGCCTGAAGTCCTCCACCATTGTCCCTCTGCCTAAACAGAAAAATATCACCAGCCTGAATGACTACCGGCCAGTAGCACTCACACCCATCGTCATGAAGTGCTTCGAGAAACTGGTACGGGGTCATATCACTTCACATCTGTCCCCCACACTCGACCCCCACCAGTTTGCCTACAGGGCCAACCGGTCCACGGAGGATGCCATCGCCACCGCCCTGCACACCACGTTGACCCACGTGGAGCAGCGAGGGAGCTACGCAAGGCTGCTCTTCCTGGACTTCAGCTCGGCGTTCAACACCATAATCCCGAGCCGGCTGGTGAGCAAACTGGGACACCTGGGTCTCCCCAACAGCACCTGTAGTTGGATTATGGACTTTCTGACAGACCGCTCCCAGAGGGTGAGAGTAGGACACCACCTGTCCTCTCCATTGAGGACCAACACGGGTTCTCCACAGGGCTGTGTGCTGAGCCCCCTGCTCTACACCCTCTACATCCACGACTGCACCCCCACCTACCCCAGCAACAGCATCATCAAGTCCGCGGATGACACCACGGTGGTGGGGCTCATCTCAGGAGGGGATGAGACGGCTTACAGGACGGACGTGAAGCATCTGTCAGCATGGTGCATGGACAATAATCTGACTCTGAACACCTCCAAGTCAAAGGAGCTCATCGTTGACTTTCGGAGGTGTAAACAGGACACACAGCCCATCATCATCAACGGGGACAGGATGGAGATGGTGCCAGTCTTCAGGTTCTTGGGCACCCACATCAGCGAGGACCTGACGTGGACTTCTAACTCCTCGGCGATCCTGAAGAAGGCGCAGCAGAGACTGTACTTCCTGAGGACTCTCAGGAAGAACAACCTACGACCAGAGCTGCTGCTGTCCTTCTACCGCTGCACGGTGGAGTCGGTGCTGAGCTGCGGCATCTCGCTGTGGTTCTCCAGCTGCACTGCAGCAGAGAAGAAGCAGCTCCAACGGGTCATCAACACCGCTCAAAGACTGACTGGCTGCCCTCTCCCCTCCCTGGAGGAGATTTACTCCACCCGCTGCCTCAGGAGAGCCCGCAGCATCATCAGGGACCCCTCACACCCTGGTCACCATCTTTTTGAACTGCTCCCCTCTGGGAGGCGTTTCAGGGCAATAAGGACAAAAACAAACAGACTGAAAAACAGCTTTTTTCCTAGAGCTGTTGTTGCCCTGAACGCCATGTACTCATGTACACTGTTAAATGACATAAACACTAAATACATTCCGTGCAATTTTTCCTTTTGCATTATGCTACCTCACGGGCACTAACCTGTAAATATTCTGTATATATATATATATATATATATATATATATATATATATCTGTTTCCACCGGCACAGCCCTTTTTTAAACTTTTTTTGTATTTATTTTCCTTAAATTTGCACTACTTGCCTGCACTGTTTTGTTCTGGTTTTTTTGGAAATTTCGTTGCACCCATGTGGAGCAATGACAAATAAAGAATTCTGATTCTGATTCTGATGAGACCAAAATGTACCTTTTTGTCCCTACATACAAAATGCTAAATGTAATATACTGTCTATACTCTCCCCACAATGAAACACGTGATGGCAGCCACATGCTTTGAAATACCAATAACAATGTTGGTTTTGTTGAGGTGCATATTCCTTTGCCTTAGAGGTTAGGTAGCTCACATTAGGCATGTTTACATAGACATAAGTATTTGGAATAAAGTATTTGTTACGGTTTGCGAAATAGGACCCCAGAATGCAGACGAGCAGGCAGCGTGATGATAAGTGAAAAAAGATTTAATCAACAAAAATTCACTCACAGATGAGGCAGGAACAAAACAGAAGCAGGCTGGCTAGACAGGCATGGCATGATCCAAAAAGCAAGACATGAGCATGATCTGTAAACAAGACATGATTTGAGAAATGTTTGCGCAATGAATGACAGAACAGGTGTGTATTTATGGAGTGTGACCAGGTGAAACAAGAAGACAGATTAATAGGTGGAAGTGATCCGAATAAGTTTAATTGACAGAAGAACAAAACGTGGCTGGAGCAAAACAGAGACTCTTGAACACAAACTAACAGAAACTAGAAAAACATTAAACAAAAGCATAACCAGATCCGAAAACCAAACTTGACAAAACATGAACAAGACGACAAAACTAAAGCATGACCAGGAAAATAAACATAAACATGATTCAGAACTTGAACTGTGAATAAGACCAACAAAAACCCAAAAACACCCACAAATCATAACAGTATTTTGAAATAAAAATGTATCATGTAAACGTGCCAGACAGAATATTCTGATCGGATTCAGTTCGATTTGTATTCCGAATGAGAGTGGTGGTTTTTGCCGATTGTCAATCCGAACGGCGGGCATGTAAACATTTGTTTGGATCATGTCACTCTGATTTTGGCAACTGAGCTGACTGTGCATGTGTGCCCTTTGTCAACGTGGCACATTTCTGCCTTTAGTGGTCAGATTAATGGGAAAACAATTGGTCTGTTGCCACATTAAGCCTGTAGCTTGATTATGGAAAGCAAACTGCCTGCGGTTGGTTAAGGGAAATCCACCAACTCTGCCCATGTCAGAGTGCTTCTGTTCTAAATACAGCGTGGTGCATGTAAACACACATCATGTTCGATCATGAAATTTGGTGTGTGTAAACAATGCAAGTGTGACTGAATCCCCTGTATTTGCAGAGCTGGTAGATTTGGGGTGCCGTTTGTAAAGTTACACAGTAAAAAATTGACAGCAATATTTTGGGTTTTTTAGCCTGTCATTAAGAGTGGTATTTCACCATGTCATTCATACATTTATAAATGTCACAGTTTCAAACTAAAGTTTTAATTAGCAAATTAAATATTTAGTTTACATACTAAATATTTAGCTTGCAAGTTAAATACATAGTTAGCAAGCTAAATATTTAGCTTCTAAATATAGTGTCTGTCTTTGACACACAAGTACCAGTAACGTTCCGTTTTAGGGAGATATGACTGCCAAATTAGCACAACAAACTGGATGCGGAGACACGGCCAGCAATGGTGGGGCAGGGTGTTAACAACTTTACAGAGACGGAGTTTATTCAGAACTTTATCACGTCGAGGGCAACTTTTAATCATATATGTCAGCGCCTCTACTCTTAACTCCACAGGCAGAAGGCTTGATGCAATCCAGTGTATCGGCCTGCAGCAAGTGCAGATCATCACATGCTCTGTAACCTCGATAGCATTTTAAAGTCCTTTGTTTCAACGGTTGTATACGAATTTTACAATACAAACTACGTCCAACATCCAGACGGTACCTATGAACCTTTCAATTAGGCTTGAATAAAGTTTTATCTCTGTTTATTAACGAGCTCTAACGTCTTGCTGTCTCTCCACTGTGCAGTACTACTCTAGCCCCCCATCTGTTTTGCTTACTGCTACCGTTTCCTGCTGGGCGGCGTAAAATTGTGATGAATGTGATGGAAAGTGACGCCATAGTCACATCTAATAAGCCTTGGTCGTTTCCACTAGTCACATTCCAAAAAATCAGATACGAGTCGGATTCAGGACCACATATGAATGTGGCTCAAAAGTGACTTGGAAAAAGTCAGATATGGGCCAGATCTGACACTTTTTCTAAAAAGTCTGACCTGGTCACTTGACCCCCAAAAAATCTGATTTGGGCCACATTTGCCTGCAGTGTGAACGGGGCCATAGAGTCTATCAACCAGCTCACTGCTGCTCACGTTTTATGAAAGGGGAAGATTTTAGAAGAGGGTTATTTCCTTCACTGCACTGCTGCACTTGATTGAAAGGTTCACCCACCTACCGAATCCCAGTTTAACCTTTACTCACACACAAGATAAAATTTATGGGGAGCTTGATTGTGGAAGATAACAGAAAAGATTAACTAATGCTCTAATCAATTTATATTTGAAATGAAAAGAAGTGTTTACTAAAATATACATTTTTTATTCTATTGTAAGCAAAGACTTGTTCCAAAGTGGCTCGGTTAAAGAGATGCTGTAAATTGTTGCCAAAACCCCTGTAGCCTATATGAAAAATTACTGACTTATATCATTACACTGTCAGTCATGATGTAAGTATTTTATAAAAATAAAATTTTCAGTATTATCGTATTTTCCCGACTATGAGCCGCTACTTTTTTCCCATGCTTTGAACCATGCGGCTTATAATGAGGTGCGGCTTTTCTGTGGATTTTTCTTCACCTGCCAGGGGGCGCTTTAGCAGAAAGTGAAAAAAACAAAACAGGTGGGACACTGAGCAAAACTGACATCGACACAGAAAAATGTATGTATGTATGTGACCAAGCTCTTCTGAGGCTGTTCAACTCTGACGCAGAAGAAGATGACTTCAGTGGTTTCAGTGCACAGCAGGACGACGAATAAACCAATCAATAACTTTTCTGATTTGTTTGATCAGCACTTTCACTTTTATGCTACAGGAACCTTTCGGAAACTAATCAGTTCAGTTATGTTCAGTTAAACTACCGTATGTAATCAGTTCAGCCGATATTAGTGGCTTTTAGTCCGGTGCGGCTTATATACGTACATTTCCATTGTTTTGGAAAACTTTGTGGGTGCAGCTTATATTGAGGGGCGCTCTATAGTCGGGAAAATACGGTATATAAAAATATATTGTTTGGAAAATAATGTAAAGTATGTTAGTTAGGGATAATTATATGTCAGGTAACCTTCCCTATGAATGTATTTAGAAAGACAATATAAGGATAGAAAAAGTAATTGTCTTTTTATGGTGTCAAAGCAGTAATTAAGCCATTCTAAAGATATGTAGATCCCTGGTGAGGCCAGCTCCATATTGTTCCAACGGGAAATCAAACGTTTACCAAGAAACACTGGTCGGCTAATGTCCCTTTGCAGATCAGAGAGGTTAATCGGCACTTCATCTTAGTTATCCTGCACAATCCGGAAATGTCTGCTAAAGTAATGAATATGAATTAGGTATTTTCCAGGTGTGGGTATGTATGAGAAAAGAAAATAGAGTATGGAAAACAATTTGTATTTCCAGTTTTAGTCCCAATCGCACTGTTATTTTATTTTGTCAATTCTTTTTTTTTTAAAGTTGCTTCAAGTACTGTGTTTTCACAGTAATATTATACCTAATATTCCCATAGTTACTATAATGCCAGCTCTGTTTTTCATCTACCACATCAGGCCTTGGGTTTATCATTTTGGCCTCTCTGACTAAAAAGCACAGATACATGCATGCTCAAACAAATTTCACGGATTCTTTTCAAGGAAGAAAAGATATTATGACACCTAGGTTAAAAGAGATGACACTTGTAATTTCTACTTCCGAAAACAATTAAACTGCTGTTCCCAATCTTGCCATGTATGTTGGCGTATCGGAAAACGATTGCTGGTGGGTGTAGGTGGAAGGGAATGATGGATGTTTTGTGGAACATCAAGTCCTGTGACGTGTTTTGATGCTCTGTTACAGTGCAGTGTGGGTGTAATGATGAAGGTGTAGAGTTCACACAGTTCTATTTCATCAGGATTGGGTATACTACTTTTGGAGTGACATCACCCACTCTGTTTACTTTTTCATAATAAAGGGTCAACTGACCATCTCCAAATAAAAGTTAAATGCTCTATTAGTGCCCCCAAGAGGTCTAATGTTTAGCTCAATTAATTAGAAAGTTAGAGTCAGTTAGAGCCCCTCCAAGCATTCGGCATGCTGAGGTGAGTTAATTTCATCATTGCAGAAAATCACTATCACTGTTTTGTCAGGATTTAACTACTTAGAAGAATAGCACTTAGAAAATACCTGAAGACTCACGGTAAAGAGCATTTTTTAGTAAGATTTTAAGTGTGCACAGTTTTACCAACCAGTGTGAAATCGACAAAGTTTTGAAATTTAATTAACATGGTTTTAGTCTTTATCCGTCCATCCGTCCGTCCGTCCATCCATCCATCCATCCATCCATCCATCCATCCATCTAAGATCTCCCATAAACGTACTTTTGACAAGAAGAAAATATAGTAATTCTGCCATCTCCTGCAGTTCGTTTAAGATGAAAAATATATTTGGTTAAAATTGTGATTAAATTCATATATACATTCAATTTTATGTATCTAGGCATGTGAGCTCCACACATTAAGTTTTAATATTCACCTGGTAGGGTTATCTCACTCATCATGTTCAACATTTATAGATAAAGAAACCTAATTTAATGCGTCAGAGAAATGTCAGGTGGCTGAACATAAAACCTCTCAGTTGCACTGTAAAAACTGGTCAGCAGCTACGAAGGCTTGATATGATAAGATGAATAAATTTGTTAATATTGCATCAGAGCAACGGGGGTCAGTTGCTGCTTTTCTAATCATTTAACAATCACAGTTGCTATTCTTCTTACTAAGTCAAGGCAGTAACTCAGTGTTAACTGACAGGCTGAGCGATGTGTCCAAATCCCCATTCTCCCTTGGGGATTAGAGCTGCAAGCAAATTTCACTCTGTTTTTCTGTCTGTTGTTGAATTAGATTTTGTCGATTCCTTATAAATCCAGCTGCAGGAGCTGTGTTGGATAAGTCTGTTTTCCTCGCCTGTTATTTGTTGATTTCATTGTGCTCGCACTAATTTCTGAGTAATATTAGTGTTAGTGCTGCAAGTTTAAGCATCTTAAATACACTTGTGGCATTTTATTCCTTTCTGGTAGACGATTCAGAAGCTACTCAGTGACTTGCATTATCTTAGTATTTGATGTAAAGCCTGCTTTGCATTCTGCTTTTGCCTAAACCCAAGCTTTTTTTACATCCTGTAGAGAATTGTTTGGATCAAATATGTGCTTCTTTCTGGCTTCTTTTTGTGCTTGACTGTGTTTGCTTGAATCTAAACGCATCTGTGGCCTTATTATTAAATTCGGGTCAGTATCTGGATGATCGAAAGGGAAAGGAGAAGGAATCAGACGGGTGTGGAGGTGTAACAGCAGATAGTGAGAGACAAACTGTGACCGGTAGAGAAGCCGCAGTGTGATCCAGATGGACAGGCTGCGTGGATCCCCTCTCAGGGTCCCTCTGAGCTGCCAGTTGGAAACATGTGAGAGGGGAAAGATGTCTGGCAGGTAGACGGGTGTCTTTCTGCATGACTCATTCTGACTTAAACTGTCCTCCAAGCCAAGCAGTGACAAGAAGATAACTGTGGTCTTGTGGACCACGCAGTCTGCTTATTTCATTAAATGTTTTGGCACATTTTTGCTTTTCATTTACACTGACAGTGTTGTGGTATAAATGCTTCGAGGTTCAAGTCCCAGTAGCTCATAACTGTGAAGTAAGATGAAAAAATGATATAGACATTCACATATTTTGACAAATGACAATCTGAAAACTGGTGTGCCATTCGTATATAAGTGAATACCTTGTAAACCAGCATTCAATGCAATTACAGCTGCAAGTCTTTTAAGGTTTGCACATTTAAGGAAAAATTACTACTTATTCTTCATTGCAAAATAGCTCAAGCTCAAAAATAATGGACAGAGAGCTCTGGTTGTATGTGTAGGGTTGTTGCCCTGCTAGAAGGTGAACCTCCGCCTCAATCTTAAATATTTTGCAGACCCTAACAAGTTTTCTTCCACAACTGCCCTGAATTTATCTCCATCCATCCTCTGACCAACTAAGCTATGCTGTCTCTGCTGAAGAAAAGCATCCCCAAAGCACAATACTGCCATCACCATGTTTCACTATGAGGAAGTTGTGTTCGGGGTGAGTTGGAGTGTTAATTTTCATTTGGAAAAGTTGGCTCCATTTACTAATTAGTTGACTATCAATTCAATTCAATTCAGTTTTATTTATATAGCGCCAGTTCACAACACATCTTCTCAAGGCACTTTACAAATTCAATTCAGTCGAATCATACTGATTTCAAGTCGGGTACATACATTCCGATTAATTCTTACTATCAAACAGTGCTGTCTTGTTATTCAAATTGGTTAAGAGTTTTTCAAACTAAGAAAACCCAGCAGATTGCATCAAGTCAGTAACTTGCAGCATTTACTCCTCCTTGATGAGCATGTAGCGACAGTGGACAGTCGCTTGCAATGACTTTGCAGCAATCCCTCATACTGAGCATGCATGTAGCAACAGTGGAGAGGAAAACTCCCTTCTAACAGGAAGAAACCTCCAGCAGAACCAGGCTCAGTGTGAGCGGCCGTCTGCCACAACCTACTGGGGGTTTGAGAGAACAGAACAGAGACAAAAAAGAACACAGAAGCACTGATCCAGGAGTACTTTCTATGGGAAGGAAAAGTGAAACAATAATGGTTATAGATCCTTTAGTGGCTTCATATAGGAGAGCAAGACAGCTAAGCAGATGAACTCTGTGCCAGTTTTCAAGTCTAGAGTATGAAAGAGAGCACATACAGTTAGTCACAGCAGAAGCTCAGCCAGTAGCTATGTCTAGGAGAAACAGGGTTAAACACTGAAAGACAGGGCCAAGTGTATCATCTGTATAAGACTGTGCATTAAGTTGTTGGCAGCAGCAGCTTGGCCAATGCCCCCCTCCAGGAAGGTACCACAGCTAAACACAGAGCCAAGCCAGATGTAGCTTCTAGAAAGAGAAAAACAGTGAGAGAACATGGAGATAAAAGCTGAAACAACAGCAAAAAAACATAAAACTGGAGAGTAGTAAGAGAATGTAGCAGTAGAGAGTAGAGTGAAAGAGAGTGTAGAGAGAGAAAATGGTCATTATGTTCTCCAGCAGTCTAAGAATATAGCAGCATAACTACAGAGATAGCTCAGGATAACCTAAGCCACTCTAACTATAAGCTTTATGAAAAAGGAAAGTATTAAGCCTAGCCTTAAAAGCAGACAGGGTGTCTGCCTCACGGACTAAAACTGGGAGCTGCTTCCACAAGAGAGGAGCCTGATAATGGACAGGGACCGTTTGGGAATCTTGATGTAAGTTTGTGTTGCCACCAAAATAGGAATCATATTGAAACAGGAAATTTTAGGTACAACACAAAGTATTTTTTCTTTTGGTTACCACACTTTTTGCTTTCACTTTAATTCAATAATAATTAGGGCCACAGACATTCAGCAACATTTACTCAAAAACATACTTGGGCAGACCCATTCCTTAAACTTGGCTAAATGGAGCAAGTGTTTTTGAAGAAATAGTGACCCATATTTAGTTCTTGCTGCTCAGCTGCAACATTTTTTCAGGACAAAAGCAGAAAACAATAAACCCGATAAACTATATTGTTTTATTAAGGCATTTGTGTAAATGTGTGCCTTTTTGGATCAGTATGATTTACATATTCAATTTCTTCAGCAATCAGACTACTTTGTTCATTTAATTAAAAAGATGCCTGTTTAAGTTATTTTAGGTAAACTAAAGAAATTCACAATAAATGTACTTTGCATTTTTATTGATATACAGAATTCGGATTTTTACTTTTTACTTTTAATTTGACAATTTTGTCCCAGAGTGAAAAGTTCGGAGACCTCTGGTCTTTAATCCCTCATAAAAACACTGAAGTGGGTGGTTGTGACATGGCAGTCACAGGAGTTTAAATTATTTTAGAAAGCACTGCAGATGGCCTCTTGAATGATAATTTGGTATGCACATGTTCTGTCAGTGTTTGTAGGTAATTTTGGCAATGTTGCCCTTTTTTCACCTTTTAGTTTTAAGTAATGAAAGTCAATAAAATATACAGACCAAAGTTCCAGTGCCTGCACAAATTATTAACTTTGTGCAGATCAAGGAACATTAGATGCTAATATTAAAAACAGAAAAAAACAGCCATTATTCTGCTGTAAAAGCCAGTCCTTTCATATTCAAATCTAATGCAAATAGATGGAAATTTGTTTGCAGAATGTATTTGAGTTTAAATTAGATCCTGCTCTACCAATAGAATGTGCTGTTTTATCATCAGAAATTCCAGAAAACTTGGCAAACTCTCCTTTGGTAAAAAGTCAAAAAGGTGGAATTCTTTAACTGACTGAAAGCTCCCTTGGTTTTTTTCTCTGAAAGGTGCTGCACCCGAAATAACAATATATGGGTCAAAATACATGGAATATGCAACACGTCTGACAGGAAGCATGGCTTTAAATTGCATTCAATCCGTCACTTACTCCTCTTAAAAAAATTCAATTCAGCCTCGGATTTTGTGAATGGGCATTTTGACATTTTATTATAATAATAAAAAAGGTTATTTTTAGAGCAACTTTCACAAACAAAAGTTACAAAGTGCTTCACAGGATTACATTTGGAAGCAATGAACATTTTAAGGGGAGATAAAAACAAGATTATGTAGCACATAAAGATTAAAAATTATAAAAGTATAAAAACAGACTCATTAAATAAAACTTTTATGTTTGTTAAGACCTGCACTGTATCAGTTTCATCTCTGCCTAATACATTTCCCAAACTATATTTTGTATTTTATCAGTGTTTAAAAATGCTGCACCTTGTACATTGTTGCTTCATACCACTATGACTAAAAGCACTCTGAATAAACATTAAAATCCTAATAACAGCATAAACTGAGTAGAGTAACTAATCCATTGCACCTTTTCGGGATAAAATGAAATACAGCTCTTTATAACAATTTTTTTCTCTAGCTTTTCAAACTGCTATATTTGATGGTAAGCTGACAAATATCAATTAAATATTTATCACTAAATGCTGCATTACAGTAAGATTATCCACCAAGTATTTTAGTGTAATCTAGACACGTGTGAGCAAAGACATGCTGTAGCAGAGCTGCAGTCTCTACAGCTAAAGGATGTTTAGAAGGAGCTACAGAGTCGACACCCCCTGGGGAGAAAATAGGATCTTTATCGTTTTGATAGTGGTGTTAACCTTGAAAGGTGGCTGTCCAGTTTCAAAATGCATGGCCATTAGTGACCATGGCCATTCAGGAAAAGGGAGGGAGAGAAGCCTGGATGTGCCCTCCAGCACAGACCAGGCAGTCTGCAGCAAACTCCCTGTTGTCCTTTTACATTGTGGCCCACCAGAAATGCCTTTTGAGTAAGGAAGATGTTCAGCCTCCACTGAGATTACAGGAAAATCTTTTTACAACGAGATACCTATTACTATTGAGACAGCATTGAGACAGAATATATATGGAAAAAAAATCCAACCACGTGACCTGTTTCTGTTGCTCCTGAGTCCAATTTTACGCTCCCTAGAAAACTGAAGCTTCATTTTAAGATTATTTAAGATTAAATGTTTAGTTCTAAAAGTTTCAAGTGAACATGAGGTTGATTTTTGGGATTACCTTTCATGTCAATGCATGATCCCCAATCGTAGCCATTCTGATTTTGTCTGATTACATTTCTTCTTAACAGGGGTTTTTTAACCACTCTTTTCTGTAGCTTCCCTTTTTCCCATTTTAATGACAAGTTAATGGACTCTTTCTTTAATGTTCTTTTAACTGACCATTAAAATCACTCTTACACTACAGGCTTCATTCACTCATACATGAGACGATTCTCAGGTTGGTCGCAGCGTGGGGATCGGTGTCTTGCCTGAAGACACCTGGATATGTGGTGGGAGAAACTGGAACTGATTTGCATCCTTTTGCATCCCTACTTTTCCCTCAGCAAGTGCTCTTCTGAAACAGGGTCATTTATTTTCCATGACTGCAGGATGTGTTTTGCAACATGGCTACCCAGAAGCTGTGCATTAGAAATGTTTAAAGGTGAAACCTAAAAATCAATCAAATCTTTTCTTCAGTGGTTGGCTCTTACCTAGTGGTTTTGATAGGGAGTCCAAATTTGTTAGATTTTCGGCTTGGGATTGTGACCCACCTGGTGGATGCGTAGGAAAAGTCTATCAAAGATTGAGACAATGGGGGATGAAACAGTGCCTTTCGAAAGTATTCGGCCCCCTTGAACTTTTCAACCTCTTGCCACATTTCAGGCTTAAAACATAAAGATATAAAATTCAAATTTTTTTGGAAGGATTATCCCACCAACAAGTGCGCAAACAATCGTGAAAGTGGAATGAAATTTATTCGGATGTGTCAAAAATTGTTTATCAAATAAAAAAAACTGAAAAGTGGGTGCGTGCAATATTATTTCGGCCCCTTTACTTTCAGTGCAAGCAAACTCACTCCAGATAGTCAGTGAGGATCTCTGAATGATCCAAATGTTGTCCAAAATGACTGATGAATGATAAATAGAATCCACTCTGTGGTGTAATCAAGTCTCCGTAAAATGCACTGCTCTGTGATAGTCTCAGGGTTCTGTTCAAAGCCAGAGAGCATCATGGGAAAGACCAAGGAACACCACAGGGCAGGGTCCGAGATAATGTTGTGGATGAAAGTTTAAAGACGGATTTGGATACAAATAAGATTTCCAAGCTTTAAAAAACATCCCAAGGAGCAATGTGCAAAGCAATCATTGAAATGAAGGAGTATCAGACCACTGCTAAATCTACCAAGACCCGGGCCATCCCTCTAAACTTTCCATTCGAACAAGGAGAAGACTGATCGAGGAGCAGGGCCAAGAGGCCAAAAGAGGCCCACTCTGGTATGAACTGCAGAGATTACAGCTGAGGTTGGAGGAGTCTGTCCATAGGGACAACAATCAGCGGTACACGCACAAATCTGGCTTTTGCGGAGAGTGGCAGAAGCAAGCCATTCTCAAAGATATCCATAAAAAAGTCTTGTTTAAAGTTGCCACAAGCCAACCTGGGGAGAACGCCAAAACTTGGAAGAAGGTGCTATCAGTCAGATAAACCAAACATGGCCACAATGCAAAACGATATGTTTGGCGTAAAAGCAAACACAGCTCATCACCCTGAACTAACCCACCATCCCCATGTCAGAACATAGTTGGTGGCAGCATCATGCGTTTGGGCTGCTTTTCGTTCGACAGGGAGCTGGTCAAAAATTGATGGGAAGATGGATGGGGGCCAAATTACAGGACCATTCTGGAAGTACACCTGGTCGGACGTCTGCAAGAGACCTGAGACTGGGACGGAGGATTTATCCAAACAAGACAATGAATCCAAAACAAAAAGCCAAATCTACAATGGATAGGCTTCACAAATAAAAACGTATTTTAATAAATGTTGGTGGAATGGCCAAGTCAAAGTCCCAGACCTGAATCCAATCGAGACTCTGTGGAAAGGAGATGAAGACTGCTGTTCACGAACGCTCTCCATCCAACCTCAGTGAGGGCGAGCTGTTTTGCAAGGAAGAATGGGCAAGAATTTCCGTCTCTCGCTATGTGCAAAAAAATGATAGCGATCATACTCAAGCGACTATGCAAGCTGTAATTGCAGCAAAGGGTGCGGCTACAAAGGTATTAACGCCAGGGGGCCGAATAATATTGCACGCCCCACTTTTTTCAGTTTTTTATTTGTTTTTAAAAACGTTGACAACATCCAATTAAATTTCATCTCCACTTCAAAAAGGTGTCCCACTTGTGTTGATTCGTCACGAAAAAATGAATTTTTATATCTTTAATGTTGGGAAGCTGAAATGTTGGGGGCCCAAAGAAAATGAGGGGATGAAAAGTTACAAAAGGGGGCCGCAAAATACTTGCGTAAGGGCACTGTTACTACCACTGTGTATTAAAGTGAGGATTAACAAGAGCATGACCTGGATCCGCAGTGCTACAGCCAGTCACAGACATTAACATTTGCACTTACAAAGACAGATAAGGATCACAAATAAAGAGGAGAGGAAGACTTTTAATATGTCGGAAAATTCATTGTTTGCATTTAATGATCACTTAAAAAGCAAATGTAATTACTGAAAGTGTAATTTTCAAATTGATTTGATTAAAAAGAACACTGGAAAAAGTCTTTAAAAAGAAGAAACACCTCTTTGAAGACCAAAGGAGTCGTTTGTATGCAATACATTGACTAGTTTTGATCTGATTCACAGTTCATGTTATTTTCTCAAGTCTGTGTTTATTGAACTCTTTTATTGCTTAACTTGTGATATATTTGTGAAAGAGCTATCCCTGCTTAACGAGAACAAAATTAATTTCAATTATTTTCTTTAACCAGTGGCCAGTGCTTGGCAAAGCACATTTCCTATTGACAGAAATGAAGAAATGCATGTACTGTTGTTATATCAACAGTATTTGTTGATATAATGATATCCTCTGGTGTTTTTTTAAAATCTTTAAATAGGTGAGGGGATCTATCAGTGAGAAGGCTTGCTATGTTGGTTTTGTTCACAATGTCTGTATTGGGTGTAAATATTCTGTTTATAGATTGCTTTAAAGGAGTTAGTGGCTTTTTCTCAATACATAAGCAAAATATTTCCATATTCCACTTTGCACATCTTGAGTCATATTTATATTTACAAGCTCGATAATACATGTCAGAACTATGCTTTTATGATTTTATTCACGTTATTGTGAGCTATGGAGCTGCTAAATCCAAACAACTGTTGAGATGGAGGGTGTACCATTGACTGCAAGGTAGTGTAAAAGAGTTGCTGTTTTTTTTGTGTGAAAATGTTAAATGTTCCTAAACGTTTCTACATCCAGCTACAAAATTCCTCAGTGGATAGTCACATTCAAAAAGTTAGAATATGCCTTCCGATGAATCTCGTTTGTCAGATTAAAAGTACCTTTTGAAAATAACAACCTTTATGCAGGTATTAAACATACCATTCCTTGAACCCACATTTCTGTATTAAAAATGTTTTTATTGGTCTGCTGTAATATTCTAATCTTAGGTGTCATGTTTTCATTATTTATAAACAGAAAATCATCATAATTTAAAGAAATAAAGGCTTTAAAACACCAGTCTGTGTGTAACTAATCTATATGTGTTTCACTCAGTGAATTGAGTTAGTGAAATAAATAAACTTTTTAATGATATTCTAATTTATTGAATATGACTGTATAACCTACCTTCAGTTTCCTACTTTCTGGAACTTAAATGGTACTTATGGTTACTTCATTGAACTTCCTGGTAACTTTCCTGCAACATACCAGGTACTTTCCTGGGACTTAAAGGTTACTCGTTGTTTTTTTTTCTTTCTGCTCTCGATGGAGGACGCTTTTCTCTGTCACCCGCACCCTCCCATATCTCCCCTGCTTCAGCTCTGTGTCTTGTCTTTCTGTTTTTGGAGCCTCTTTTTGCATAACTTCCAAAATTGTGAGTTATGGATTTGGTCAGTTGGTCTCTCAATGCAATTGATCAAATTTTCTCGACGAGAAGACAGGGTGAAAGGGGAACCCTCTTGTCCAGACGGGACAAGATTTTTCTCCGGATACACGATGTACTCCTGGCAGAAGTGGAGGATTGTGTGTCTGTCGATATTGTCAGTCGAGGATGTCGAAGATGTGTACACAATTGGATGTTTGATAACAGGATTTCTGCTTGTTGGAGTTGGCGGTTACCTGGCATATCGAGAAATTCAAAAAACGTCGGCAGCTGTTCTTGCCATTGTAAGGCTGCCTGGCATGTATGATGGGATTTGCAGAGCAATCAACACTCAGACTGAGATGTTACTTGAGCTGAATCGCAGATTGGATGTGATCCTTACCCTGGATCGCAGGCAGGTTGCGGTTCCTGGACTCAGGGGTGAAATGGTATAAATCTTGGAGAAAGTTGTTCGCTCAGATTTGGTGGAAAGGACCTGGAATTTGGCTGTTTGGATTCGCCATTGAGACACACCAGCGAGACTCTCAATGCCGACGGAAAATTATGAGTCAGCCTATCCCAAATAATTTTTGTTTTTCTGAATCTGGCTCCCCTGCACAGCCTTGATGGCTGGCTATCTATGATAAACATATGTACCCCTTTACACCACCATCACCGGATCCCCTACATGATGTTGTTTCGTATATATGTTGCTTCTTTGTGCTGAGGGTTTTTTTGCAAAACTATCCTGCTATGGATAAAGTGTGAAATGTGATTTTTTCCCCTCTTCTTACCTATTGTGGTCTCTTTTCTCATCTACCTAAATGTGTGATTTCATTATTTTTCATAGATTTTCAGATTTCTCAGAAGGATTACCAGCAAAAGCTAATTATTATTAGTATTTGAAAATTTGGACTAAAGCTGTTTTTAAACCAATGACCAGAGAATTTTAGATTTCTTAAAAGGATTGTATTACAACTATATCATACCAGTGACAGCCAAACATTATTAGTATTTAAAAAGTTTGGACTAAAACTGTTTTATACCAGTGACCCAGCTTATTTGAATGATGGGACCACAACTGCCTCATACCAACAACCTCAAGGATTAATATTATCATTTTTCTTCTAGCACCGGAGGAATTCCTAACCACAGAGGACTTAATGATCTAATTATTTCTATTAGAAAGATTTGATTAGAACCAGCTCTTACCAGTAAACTTCCAAGGATTATTGGTGTCATTTGATTTATTTTTCTGTTTGATTTTCTGTATCATTGTAATGTTTTTCCTCATGTACAGCGCTTTGAGTGCCTTGTTGCTGAAAAGCTCCATATAAATAAACTTGAATTGACTTGACTTGACTCCGGGACCAACTGGGTACTTTCCTGCACGTTACTTGGACTCTGTGGTTACTTTTACAGAATTTGCCAGGTACTTTAACTAAGAGGGTAATTTCCAGGACTTAATAAGGTCATTTTTTACAAACGTGGACATTACTTTCCAAAACTACTACTAAAATACGAGGATTGCAACCTCTTAAGTTCCAAATAGTAATCTAAAAGTTCAGTCTGGATTTGTAGATGAATCAATGATCAGTCCCACCTTTATTTTCTAGCTTTATTTACTTTAGAAAATACTAGAAACAATCATTTAAATATTCTAAAAATGTAACGGACTCAGTTCAAATATTACCTTGTGATTTTTAGGTTAGCACCCACCAGTCTTAAAGAATTGTATTTTATTCGATGAAATACTGGAACTAAACAAAAATAAATAAAATAAGTAATGTCCTGCAGTAAAGATGTCCTCAGTCTGTGTAAACATCATTTCTGCCAAATGTCAGTGTTGCATTGGCAGCACAATAGCTGTCTGAGTTGTCTCCTGCTATCATGAGCCATATGAAATACACTGCATGGTTGCCACGCCTGATTATTTGTCCCATCATCATCTGCCATGTGGCTTTCTGTTTTGTTGTTTACTCGCTATATGTTTGTCTGTGTATGCACTTGGCATGAACAATGTTTACTCCTCGATCTGGCCAGATTTAAATAAAACCACACCCAACAAATAGAATACCTTGGTTTTGTGGTGCTCTTTCTTTGATGATTGTCCATAATGGAAATAGACTTAAACACTTGAGATAAAAATCAAGCCTTTAATTTATTTTCAACAAATAGGTCTTTGTTTTGATAATATAGCTGATATGCATGAATACAGGTGGATTTTTGCTGCAGTTTTTTGTCTTTATTTAAGCATGTACTCTGTGTCTTTGTGTATGTACCAACAGATGTTATGGAGGGAAAGAGCGCCATTCTGCTGGGCATGAGTCAATGGAACTCAAATGACCTGGTGGAGCAGATCGAAACTCTGGCACATATGGAGGACCAGTCGCATGGTACACACACACGCTCACACCCAGATATAATCAGACACATTTAGACTCATGAATACAATGAGGTGTGCATTTGTCTTTCTCACGTCCAGAAGGATGGTTTAAATTGTCTGGAATGATAGTGAGTTATTTGCTGAATAATGACAATAGTGGTGCGATTGTAAATGGAGTGTAGCTTCTATTGAAAGCCACATTAAGTCATTTTTTTCCATTAGTGGCCAGAACGAGTAAAATATGTGATGGCTTTGTCCTGTGATGCATGCAGGTGCAATGAAATATTTTCGGAATTTAAACTGTAACCAGATCCATAATAAACCCTCTGAGAAGACAAAGAATTATCTCCAATGGAGAGACAGATTTTCGGTTGGGGAGGAGAAAGCTGTCCTCTTCTCCTGTAGTTAATAGTTAATAGTTTGGAAATATGATGTTTGCCCTTCAGTCTTTTGAGGCAACATTTTTTTATATATTTTAAAAGGTTAATGTTTAAACCAAACTGATTACTGATTGGTGAAAAATTGTGACACAGATCTTAGTTCAGTTCCAGAATATTATTAACTCTTCGGGTCATTTACAGTTGTCCATAAGAGGTTTTATCTCTGAAACGCTTTTTGATTCATGAAATGTTCTTTTATGACGGAAGTACTGTTCTCTGAGTAAAACATAATTAGAAAACGATGGAAGCTTACTGAGTTGTAACCAGAGGCTTTTTGGCAATAGTTGCTGATTTCACCAGTGAAATTGATGAGGCATTACGGTGACTCACTTAGAACATTTGTTGACAGAGGTCTGTTCGTACATACATACCATGACTATCACACTCAACCATGCTGTAAATGTGTGGGCAGAAAAACAAAAGCCGCACAGGCCGGCAGTGGTGGGCAGTTATTTGTCATGTTTGTGTTTTTATTGAAACTTTCACATTATACTGAGATCTCTGTGGTTTATGTTAGTATTGGAAAGGTCACTTCATCCAGGCTTCCACATTACAGATGCTTGACAAACAAAATCCACCTACATTGCCCAAGGCACTTATTAAAGCGAGAAACACCACATTACCATTGCTCACATGTGGTGAGCATTTTGTTATTGATCCCTAGATTAACATAAATAAAAAATAAAAACACGCATACAGCAGAAGATATGTAGAGATATTTTCATACTGATATGAATTCAATGCTTCTTAATTAGGCCTTGTGATGCCTGTGGATAGGCACAAAGCAACATTTATTTATGCGCATCTAAAGCACTAGTTAAAATAAAATTCGTGCTCTGCAAGCAGAGTAGTTTCAACCTTCATTTCTTTGTCTTCTTTAATCAAGTTTTAAAAAAAATCTCGCTAAAACTTTCTCTGACTGGATCCTGCAAAGGGTTCTGGTGAAACCAACCCTGGGGCCCTGAAGGACGTCCGTGCCCCTTGGAGGTATCTTATAGAATGCCATGGAAGCCTGGAGAACACTCGTTGGAGCTCTGGAGAGCGGCACTGCATCCCTTGGAGGAAACTTGGAGAGCTCCACTGAAACCCTTGACGAGGCTCTGGAGACGTAGATGGAGGTAAGTCTACCTGGACACCCTCGTCAAAGAACACGGGAACACGTGGCGGGTTCACCTGCATTCCCTCGTCAGAGAACTTGGGCAAAGGAATGTGAGGTTGTTCATCTTCAGACCCCTCTTGGGCAGGAACTTGAGCTGGTTCGTCCTTGGACCCCACATGGAAATCAGAAACAGGAATGCGAGGCAATGTTGATGGCGTAACAAGAAGTATAGATGGCGCTGATGATGACAGTGCAGGAGATGCAGATGGTGATGAAGATGATAATTACTGAGCCAGAGGAGTCTCTGCAGTAATTCTAGCAGTTTCAGGGATCTTGAGGTGGCATGGAACAGTGGAGGTGTCAGCTAGACCCTCCGAGTAGAGGTGTACTGGCCACAGAGTCCAGGTCTGGAACGCCTGGCCGGTGTTTCTCCAAGTGGTGTCCCAGTGCCTGGAGATGGAGTACTTACTCGACTGGTAACCACTGACTGCAATGGGGCGCACTCAATTTGTGCACCGGTGACGCCAGTCAGTCCTTCAGAGACTGGAGAGAGGCGCTCAGGGCATGCCAAACACAGGACCTCACCAACCATCAGGGAAGAGGTGTGAGGCGTTTAACTTGGAACCGGGACTATGGCAACTCTGGCATCCTTGCCGCTGAGCTGGACATCTGCTCTCAGGGGGCAGGGAGGTGCAGTAGCACTGTGGGCTTTTTTTCCGGAGGTGGAATCCACAGCCTTGAGGCCAAAAACTGTGATCGCTCCTCCACGTACTCAGACCGGTGCATACTCTTCTCTCCCTGGGGTTGGAGGTACTCGAAGGGAGCAATTATCCCTCTGCCTTTTGCCTGGTCCTTCTGAGGTGGAATCCACAGCCTTAAGCCCAAAAACTGTGATCGCTCCTCCACGTACTCAGACCGGTGCATACTCTTCTCTCCCTGGGGTTGGAAGTACTCGAAGGGAGCAATTATCCCTCTGCCTTTTGCCTGGTCCTTCTGATGGTCAGGTCGTACTGTCATGGTTTGTGGTGGCAAAGGACCCAAGCGGCAACAGGACATCACAGGCATACAGTGGATAGAAATATTTTAATGATTAATTTAAAGGACACAAAGGAAAGTCAGAAACCATAGAGACAGTTATGAAAACAGCGATTACAACAGACGATCCAACAGTGAAGGGACCGAAAACAGGAACTGAAATACAACGGAGGTGAAAGGAACAACATGGAAATGGGTGCAAATAACATAAACACAAACAAGTGTGGAACATGACAGAAAAGGATCTTTCAGAATTCCTCATCTGGGGAAAAATTCTCTACAGATCATCCAGTCTTATGTGCTGGTATTTTAAAGAATTTACAATTCAGTGCACTCTAACAAGGTTCCCTTGCAGGGCCTTTGCAAAAGAAGATGCCCACGGCATTACAGGTCTTGAACCATACTTAACTGTGGACACGATGTGTTTTCCCACATATTAATTCTATATTTCACACTAAACCGACGTGTAGTTTTTCTTACAACAAAAGTTCAATCTTAATCTCATCTGAACAAAGCACACAGCTCCAGTTAAAGTCCCAGCAGAGGATTGCGAGCTCCACATTTGTGTTTTGGATGGTAGCATGCCTGCCAAACAGCGTGTTGGTATGTAGATGGCATATACTAGTTGTTGTGGAGACAATATGACATTTATTACTGCAGTTCTCCTACAAGGAACTTTGGAGATTGTTTTGCCCCCCTTCCCATCAAGCGATTCTCCATGCAACATAGTTATTTGATCATATTTATCATTCTCTGGGGTGCATATTTAACCACTGTAACCACATTACATGTTTACCAAAGATGGAACTCCCTAGTGTTAAGTTAAATTAAATTAGTGCTGAGAGATAGGATTTTCTAGGGGGGTTTCATGTAAAAATAAATTACTCTCGGTTCTGAATTGTCAAATGAACCAGAGATGAAAAGCTACTTGGCTTTAAATTGGTTTAAAACATAAAAGCTGGTATTTGTTATTACTACTACTATTACTATTAGTACATCTCTGTGAGCTATGAACTGATGATTGTTTTTTATTTTGCTTATTATTAAACTGACCTCTCTTCTTCTTCTAAAGGTCAGTTCTGTGGTTTGACAAACTGGAGAGACTGCTTTTATTCATGGTGGTTAAAGTTCAGAAGGAGCACAATCTGGCCCTGTGGAGATTAAAGAAGCTGCTACTGCAGTCATGTGGTGGCCACATTACAGATACTTTATAACACCCAAGCACCGCATCAATGCACCACTCACAAAACCAGTAATGACTCATGAAGTGCTCCACTCCAGCAACGGTCATTTATTATTTTACAGCTCCAGAATAATGTGAGTAGAGCTGATGACTGAAATACTAATTTCACCTCTTTTTTACAGACATCATAAAGACCTTTCCTATTTATTGAAAGATTAAAATACATCTAGGCAAACTTTAAATACTCCCTTCTTCTCTGTAAGTACTGTGTTAATGCTCAGTGAAACATATTCTTTCTTTTTCTTTGAACATGTGGATTGGAGTCTGGTTTTTTGACAAGGCACAGAGTAACTGAAATATTGCTTTACAGAACCAGGTCTGTCATGGGAAACAGAAAACAAGACAAAGCTAAACATGAGAGAAAAAGCTAAAAAAGCTAAAGATTAAAACTAAAGCCTAAACTTGACATTGCTATGCAAAAGTATTTTCACCCCTTAAACTTTTTCAAAATCTGTCTTTCTAAAACCCAAAACTTCTAGGTATTTTATTGGAATGTTATGACCAAGAGATTATGATTATCAATAATTATGATTGATTATAAATATTTACCAAACATTATAATTAACAATCATAATTCGGAAGTAATAAATTCTAAACAAAAATCATTTCTTATAAATGACAAATATTTACCAAAAATTATAATTAAAAATCATCATTCAGAAGAAATACATTCTAAACAAAAATCGTTTCTTATAAGTGACAAATATTTACCAAAATTTATAGTTAAAAATCATTACTTAGAAGGAATACATTCTAAACAAAAATCAGTTTAGAGATCAGAGATATACTGGTATAGTGCGATTATTAGGCTCACAGCACTTATGTCAGGATCTGCCGATTTGGGTTTTTTGTTAGTTTACTTCTCATAGCTATTCTTCCTGTATTCTTGTGTTCATATGTTTGTTTACATTTTCCTGTAGATATGTTTTCCCTTGGCTTTGTTATTTAGTCTAGTTTTGTTCAGTTCATCCTGTCCCTGCCTTTCCTCTGCTCATTAGTTTTATTAGACACATTCCCCTCAGTCTCCCCGCAGCCTGTTCCACACCTGTGTCATGTTTCCCCTGATTACCTGTCTGACCTGTTTCATTGGTTCGTACTCCACGTCCCTCAGTTTATTAGCTTCCTGGTTTTCATTGTTCCTCGCTGGTTCCTCTCGCTTACTCCCCAGTTATCTTCCCGAGTTTCTCCTAGTGGTTTGTTTTCTGTTTGCCTCCTGAAATTGTGCTCTTGGAATGACCTACCTGTACTCTGCCTGCCTGCCTGTAAGTCTGTGTGCAATTATAACATTAAACCTCAATCTACTCACCATGCGGCCTCCTCGCCATGTTCTGCGCTTGCTCCTACCTCCAAACCCCGGACCTTAACAACTTTATAATTACAAATAGTTAATTATCATTAATAATTGATAATTATTAACTAAAGCCACGTGAAATTTACTGTGTTATCAACCGTTTTACTGAGTGGTGTGGAACGCTAACCTTATTTAGGTAGATAATCACTCTTACACAAAACAACACAACACTCTTTATCTATGTTCAACAACTTTCACCTAATTAAGCATGACCGAAAGTAAGGGTGTGTGCTGAGGGTAGATGGAGATCAAACCAGCAGTTTATGGACTGAGTGGTAATGGATTAAAGCTTCGGATTAAAGCTTTGGATTGAGTTGGAACACCGAAAACACAAACAGTGGGAATCAGCGACTTTCCACATAGACAGCTCCTTTGGGAGTGGCTTAGCTTCCCAGCATACAGTCCCAGGCAATTTCTACAGTACCATCTCAAAGGAACGAGATTACTTGCTTTTGTCTTCTTGGGAGCAGCAAGTAGAAGAAAGGGGAGCTTTGTTTGTCATGCGTCAGTTTAATACATTTTCAGAGCTAAATGAAAATTGAGAATCTGTGACCAGACTTGATCACAGTCTGTGCACAGACACTCTCCATTCAGTCTTAATTAACTTGAACTATTTTGTGATGGGCAAAAGTTTCAGTCTCCAGATGGTAAAAGCGGGTAGCGATAAATATCAGTAGATTGTGCAGGTCTAATTGCAGTAAAATTTGGTTCTACAAAAAACTGGCTCAGGTAATTTGAATACACTTTTTGGTTAAAAAAAAAATTGTAAACCATATCATTTATTTAACTTCATGATGATGTGCCACTTTGGCACATCATCTATAAATGGAAGTTTGTGGTTGAAATGTGGTGAGGTATATAAAGAGTTTCGCAGGGTACTGACCAGACTACAACAAAACCTAAACAGGCTCTACTTAGATACATAAATAAACATGACAACATGTAGCCAAGGCAGCACAAACTGACTGAAAACTAAGTAGCCATACTCAGTATTCAGTGTAACACTCAATGCTGCCTCTCTACCACAGTCCACATAATGCAGTGACATGTGAAATCAATCAGCCTTTGCAAATATGCAAACACATTGCTTAAAGAGAGGCTGTTCAAGCTCATAGATGTTGTAGATTATGGCATTTTTATAGGATATACACAACATTTCCACATTTAGTCTCTTCTACTGGCAGTGCATGCTGTTTTAAATTGACAGCATTACAAGTCACTATAATCACTGCTCCTGTGAAGTGTTACTATGCTCATATAACCAGTGCTGATTGTATTACCTAATAGCAGCTGCAGAAATATCTTTACACTGTCTGTTCCTCTTTCAGCTTGATGTGAGTGTTTTATAATGGGTTGCCTGTTTATACACCTCACTGTGTCATTTTGGGGCCTTTAGCTGTTTGGTAAAGCACAGCTATAGGGAAATTTGACTTTTGGACTGTTGTGTAACTGATAGTTTTCAGCTGCTGTTGCTATGAGTTGCAGTTGATCCATGAGCTCACAGCTAAGGCATTTGACGTCATGTCACAAAAGGGCTTCTCAGCTCACCTTTTCCCATCAAAGGCAAAATATGTGGTGATTGAGCTGTTACACATCCATAGTGAGTGAAATGTTAAGTATACTCGGTGTTCTCCTGAAAAAAAAAGAGACGTTACCAACGGTCCTTTGCCTTAAATGTGATGTGATTTTTAGTGTTATTAGTCTGTAGAGGCATGACATTGGTGTCAGGGGGCATTGTGAGGTGCAGAACCTTGAAACATTTACTGTTTTGTAGCCATTCAGCATCTGTTCTGTAAGACTGAAGGTCAACATATAATGTGAAGACCAGAAAAAAAATCTTGAAGGTTTTTTATTTAAAGGGGGAACTGATGTATCACAGCATGGTTTGAAAATGTGCATCCTGTAAAAGAAATGTTTGCAGTCGTAATAATTTTAATACATATACGATGCAGTTTGAGTGGTTGGGATTGAAATAAAAACAGCACGAGATGAAGGTTCACATAGATTTTATCACACAGAAACAATCTGGAGCTGCTCATCCAGAACATCTAGACTTTCAGAGATTAAAAGATTATTATTTGCACAATGCAAGTAGCTGTAATTGCAATGATGCTCTTTGCTTGTTTGTGTTGCTAGACAGTCAAACTTTTTTCAGATTAGAATATTTGAGCAACACCGTGCTGCATGCAGATGTGCAGAATATGTTTCTCCAGAGGATCATGAAGGTTTACTCTGCTCGTACACACATGGAATCACAGGATTGTTAAGGATTTACATTTGTCTTTACAAAACCAATTTCCTTACCAAACTAGGGTTTGGTTAATTACAAAATGTTTGACTTAAAAATACAACAAAGGTTATCAAGCAGATTTAAAGTGGTGTTTCGTAATTGGCAAGCATTGAAATGCTCGCATGAACTCTATAAATGCATGCTGAGAAGACCAAGAAGGTATACAGCTTATAGGAACATTACAGTTATGGAATACCTGGCTGCCAATACAAAATTGCTGATTTTATCCGTAGCATATAGGGTCTGTTCTGTTCTCTGTGTTCTGTCAGTTTTTCTCTGACAGGGACTCAAAAACTACTTATTTCCTGAAATGGTATCTAGCTGTTCTGTATTGACGTCTTACACATTCGCACTCTGAGCCTCTCTCAGTTTCATTTACTGTGGGAGTACTTGTGCCAGCTAATACTGGGGGACTATGTGTCAGTATTTCTTTGAAAGAAGGAGCCAAATGCAACAGATAGGAAGCCGAAGTTACGCAAAAACAAATAATGAAATTAAAATCAATCCTTAGCTGATCAAAGTGGGAGGTGAGAACAGAGGAAATTTGACTACTTGTGATAGAAAAGAGATATGTGGCAGCATTTTGTGAAACTAAAGGAAGGATAAAGAAATTTGGCTCATCCCTACATACAGCACATAACAATGATAAAGGTGAGTAGTGATGAAATCATGTTCAACTGTCCAAATAGCTGTAGGAAAAAAAATGGCTTCATGGAAAATTGTGGATGACTCAAGGAGTTGTTATTGACATTATGGCTGCTTAAAGAGGGTCTTATATTTGCTGTTGTATCACAGAAGATAATATAGGAAGTTTTTGGTGTCCACTAATTCCTCTGCAAAACTTCTAGATGTTCAGGTTCTACATGCAGACATTGCTTTGTCTGTTTGCAGGTGTTTAAGCGTTGCTTTTGCTGAACAGATTGTTTAGAGTCAAGCTAATAACAGCGCTTTGGATCCCAGTTAAATAAATCACAGTGCACATAAGAACAACCTCATAAAGTATTGATAGCTCAAGCTTATTTTTTTAAATCATTTTAATTATTCATTTTTATTATTTTTGAATATTTGTGTTTGTTAATTATTTAATTACCTTTATGCCACTGTAATGTACTTTTCCTATTATGTCTCTTTCTCTTTTTTCATGTACAGCACCTTGAATTGTCTTGCTGCTGAAATGTGCTACATAAATAAACTTGCCTTGGCTTAATTTAATACTAACCAGTCAGTCAGTCATTTTCTACCGCTTATTCCATAGTGGGTCGCGGAGGAGCTGGTGCCTATCTCCAGCAGTCTATGGGCGGGAGGCGGGGTACACCCTGGACAGGTCCCCAGTCCATCACAGGGCAACACACAAACAACCATGCACACACTCATTCATACACCTGAGGACAATTTAAAGAGACCAATTAACCTAACAGGCATGTCTTTGGACTGTGGGAGGAAGCCGGAGTGCCCGGTGAGAACCCATGCATGCACGGGGAGAACATGCAAACTCCATGCAGAAAGACCCCCGGCCGGGAATCGACCCCAGGACCTTCTTGCTGCAAGGCAACAGTGCTACCACCTGCGCCACCGTGCAGCCCTAATACTAATCAATAGGAGAAAATATTTCACGCTTGTTTCAACCTGCTTAAAAGATGACCGCACCATCTGTAGAGTTTCTGTTGACAATATGTTTTTGATGTAATTATAAACCAGGTAAATCTTAACTGCAGCAGCTGTAGCTTCCTCACTTTTAATCACCTCATATCTTAGTATTCTATTGTTAGTGGTTTTATAACAACAATCAAAAACTCATTGGAATCAGACTGTGGGTCTGTCTTTCTCTCAGAAAACTACCAACCATTAAAATCTGTCATGAGGAAAACCTTAAAGGCACAGCTGGAGTGTCAGTCAGATCGTTGGTAATAGCTGAGCTGTGACAGCACAATCTTTTGATCTCCATCCGTCTATAGTTCCACTAAAGCAAGTCTGGGTTTATTGCCCCTCTCCTGCTGCTCTCAGTCGAGCCATCATTACTTTTTATATTTCTCCTCAGCTTCCCTGACCATTCATCCCCTGGTCTCGCCGTCTTCACACTCCTGTATTTCCCTTCATTCATTACACCACAAGCCAGAGGCGTCTCTGAACCTGTTCCATCCCAGGACAGGTGACCTTCAGTGATGAAAAGCCCAGTGACAGAATGGTATTTATGGGGCACAAGTGCCCCTTAAGACTTTGCTGTCTTCTTCTTCATCTTTGTGTGGTAACACTGTGTGATCAAACATCAAGTTTAGCTCCAGCATTGCAGTTGAGGTAAACTACATTAAACTAATGTACTCAAATCAGTCTGATATACAGTTTAAGTGAGAATTAGACACTTCCTTTCTATGTTGCAATCTTTATTAGGTATTAAAACAATGATTGTTTTAATACGTATCTATTGTTAGAATGTATGAAGGATCAACACAAAGGTTGATCAGATTGATTACAGTCTGACATGAAGAGCACAGAGCATGAAGCATGGACTGAGAACAGGTTAGAACAATGAGGAGAAAACAGGTGTGGTACTGGAAGGATCCAATAGAGAGCAATGAGAATCAGTGATCTTATATACCGAACCAGGGTTGAGAAGTGACAGGCAAACCAGACGAGCTAATCAAACGAAAAGAGATTCAGCTAAGGCAGAGAGATAGGCGGAGCAGCCGAAGGAGGAAGACTAATTAGCTGGAATGCTAAGCAGAAACATGAAGAAACCCAGGAAACATCTGAGAACTAACAGAACTAACAGAAAATAATTCAAAGATCAAAGTAAACTAGTGAGGGAAACACTAAAGAATGAACTAATAAGTAAAATACTTAACAATTCAATTCAATTCTGTTTATTTATATAGCGGGAATTCACAACACATGTCGTCTCAAGGCACTTCACAAAGTCAGGAATCCTAACCAATTATAAACATAGAGAAACATAAACTCAAGAAAGCAAGACGTAAACAACAAGGTAAGCAGCAAAAAAAAATTGTTAAAATACAGAAATAAAAAACAAAACTCAAACACCTCAGGATCGTGATAAAACACATATGTACATGACATCTGCTTTGTATTTTATATAGATATGAAGTAATTTTCCTTGCATTGGTCCCTGGCATATAAGCGAATAACATTAATAAAAATAAAATAGAAAGATTGATGAGAGCTAATCACTACAGTAAAAAAATCTATTTGACTATTATTTAATATTTATTCACTACTGATTTACTAAACAAGATGCACATGTAACACAAACAGATTTAAAAACTAAAACAAAGACAAAAATGCTATATAATCTACATTAATTTTAAATTAATGGGCAACGAATGGAAATTAACCTTTAAAATAACACTAAACCTATTTAAACCTAAGAATTATTAGGATCTTATACGGTTCTCAACAGAAGGGGAAATTTAAGAACGATGAGGCGTCAAGTCTTCAAGACCGTGTTGGAAACTTTCAGTTTCAGGCACCAGAAAGCACTAACATTGGGAAGTACTAAGGCCTTCACTTTGGTTCAAATTGAGCATCACGTCCACTCTTTGAACCGACTGGATGTCGGCATGTGGTCGGTTTCAAACCCTTTGTCTCCCAGCTTGGTTGATAGGAAAATCTCAACACAGCTGTTTAAACTACTTGAAGGACATTGTGAGGCAAGCATGCTTTCAGTACTAGCACAGGTCTTTGGACAGCATTCCTGGTTCGGATCATATGTGCCTGGATTATAAGCATGAAAAGGAGAAACTTCCCTAGAAAACTTGCTAAATTTAAGTCAAACTCCACAATAGAATTGGAGAAAAACAAAACACAGGAGCTTTGCACAAAACAGACAAAACATGTAGCGTTGACAAACAGAATTTTTTCGACGTTGGATAAACCCAAACTAGGTAATACATCCACCACTGGTTCAGACGACACACTGAATCATTTAAATCACCCCGGATCATTGAGTGATGGACTACAATTCCCTCTCTTTTCCAGAGAAACCTGGTGGAAAGGACTGACCGATCCGGAACAGACGAGGGACACACAGAGGTGTATCTGAGTTTTAACCCATGGTTGACTGGGCTTACATTAACAATTTAGAGATGAAGATTCCGGTGTCAGACTTTGTCTCCATTTGCAATTAAGTTGCAAAAACAAAGAGTATAGAACTGACTTAGAATCACACCCTAGAGACTTCTCTGGAGAAATCTGACACATTAACAATCTTTAATGTAATCAGGAGATAAAGGAAGTCGATATGTAGGCTACAGACCATAGCTCTTGCAGGTCATGAACTGCGTGCAAAAATTTTTCTGTCAAAGGGACATTCCGTAGCAGCTTGTCAACAAAGACTTTAAAAAAAGATTTTGTACATGGTTTCTTCATTATTATAAAATTATTTTGACAGCGGGAAGAGAAGAAAACCCCCTTGTCCCTATACTTTACAGTACATAGAGACGGACAGCACAACATGTACACGGGATTAACAGATGTCAAGTATTACTTTGCAAATGCAAAATAAAAACCACTTTGATTCATTCAGATAACATTCGGTAATCTCTTTCTATCATTTTACTTATAAATTTCTGAATTAAATTTCAAAACATTAAAATACAATTCTTCATAAATGTTAAAACAAAAAATGTTAAATGTTTGCATGTTCAATAAAGTCTAAGAATAAACAGTCCAGGGTTTGTATTGCTTACCTTCTGCAGTACAGCGGTACACACAGACTAGAGATAATTTCATTAGAAAAAGTATATTTACGTCATTGGAGATTTGAGACTCGACCTGGTCTATGGAAAAATTTAAAGATCTTTTATTTTTACTCTAGGTGCTTCCTTAAGACATTACAAAACCATTCCAAGCTCACCACCAATGATCAAATATAGCATAATCTGTCCCTTAAAGCCAAGATATAATAGATAAAAGATATAATTCCATCAGTTATTTGGCACAGCCTTTACATACAGAGCTTGCCAGTCAGTATCCTCCTATATTTATAGGTATAGAAATATAGGCAGATTATATTTCTAATATAGCAGAATAAGAGTATTCCTAGAATAAGAACTTAAAACAGGTCTTGACAAACATTCCAAGAAAACCTGTCAAACACAGAAACTGACAAGATGATATCTTCATGTTTCTGCATGGTTAGAAATTTGCATTGACCAGATTCCTCACTAAAGCGAGAGAAAATAAATTTAAAGTTTACATCCGGGGCAGGTGAGCATCGCTGCAGCTTTAAAGGGCCACTGTTTGTCTGCCCAAACACCTTCTCAGCTTCCCTCTCCATGCAAAATAATGTGCTCTATCTTAAAATAGCCCCATTACATAACTAATCTTTTAAGAAAACACACATTTGGTGATAAATGAAAGCTATTGATTCTAACTTGGCTGCCTATTCTATGTGAACTGCCAAACTGGCAAAAAACATTAGCTGGTTTGGCTGACGTCAGAGGATGCTGACAGTTTGGTACAGATGACTAAGCAATAAGCCCTGCCAAACAACCAAACATTGATTATTTTTAGAAGGGGAACATAACATATGAGGATGTATAACCCACTGAGATTTATATTGAATGCGTGATTTTTCATTTTTTGTGGCTCACCACAGTTTTCTTTTCTGCATGTACCCTGCAGCTCATTTTAGAGATACACACAGAGAGATAGTAAATATAAATTTAAGGCATGAGACTCATCTGTATTCTGGCCATGTAAACCCCCCCCCCCCACACACACACACACACACGCACGCACACACCCCCGCCCCCAAAGTCAAGTCATTTTTACTCACAATGCTTACATAGGCAGTCTCTCTGTTGTTTTAATTCCTTTTACATGAATGTTGTTTGCTTTTCCTAAAAAATAAAGCAGCTGGATATGCTTGAAAGAAGGAAAAATAACTCTAAATTATCTTCATTAACGTGACAATCAGCAGCAATGAAAGAAAAAAAGACAAGAGGTTCATGATCATGATAAGAAGTGACAGGTCTTACAGACAGTACTGAGCCAATGAGCTAACACATCATCTTCTCATCTGGGATATTTCATCCCTTGCTTGTGATTGTACCTTTGTTGACACCTTTTGTGCATTTGAAAATAAACATGAATAAAAAATGCATTTGTGTGCATCAGTGCACAGTTGTCTCGAAGAATACGTAACAAGAAATGGCGTGTGATGGTACACTGAGGACAGATAATCACACCCCAACAACACTGTTGTTGCCTTGAGGACCTCGGGGAGAGTGGAGAGGAGGCGGTGAGGAGGAGCGTAGAGACTGGGATTGGATGAAGGGAAGAAAACACTGGCACAATGTCATGCCTTCAAAGCTATATCTTTTGCTGATGGGTACTATTCACTTTGATTGTTTCTGATAATGATCACCAAAGAGTTAATTTTTCATGCTTTAATTTTTAATTGCAGCTTTTTAACTTAAGTTTACTTACTACAGGGGTTGGACAATGAAACTGAAACACCTGTCATTTTAGTGTGGGAGGTTTCATGGCTAAATTGGACCAGCCTGGTAGCCAGTCTTCATTGATTGCGCATTGCACCAGTAAGAGCAGAGTGTGAAGGTTCAATTAGCAGGGTAAGAGCACAGTTTTGCTCAAAATATTGAAATGCACACAACATTATGGGTGACATACCAGAGTTCAAAAGAGGACAAATTGTTGGTGCACGTCTTGCTGGCGCATCTGTGACCAAGACAGCAAGTCTTTGTAATGTATCAAGAGCCACGGTATCCAGGGTAATGTCAGCATACCACCAAGAAGGACGAACCACATTCTACAGGATTAACTGTGGACGCAAGAGGAAGCTGTCTGAAAGGGATGTTCAGGTGCTAACCTGGATTGTATCCAAAAAACATAAAACCACGGCTGCCCAAATCACGGCAGAATTAAATGTGCACCTCAACTCGCCTGTTTCCACCAGAACTGTCCGTCGGGAGCTCCACAGGGTCAATATAGACGGTCGGGCTGCTATAGCCAAACCTTTGGTCACTCATGCCAATGCCAAACGTCGGTTTTAATGGTGCAAGGAGCGCAAATCTTGGGCTGTGGACAATGTGAAACAGGTATTGTTCTCTGATGAGTCCACCTTTACTGTTTTCCCCACATCCGGAAGAGTTACGTGTGGAGAAGCCCCAAAGAAGCGTACCACCCAGACTGTTGCATGCCCAGAGTGAAGCATGGGGGTGGATCAGTGATGGTTTGGGCTGCCATATCATGGCATTCCCTTCGCCCGATACTTGTGCTAGATGGGCAGAACAACTGCCAAGGACTACCGAACCATTCTGGAGGACCATGTGCATCCAATGGTTCAAACATTGTATCCTGAAGGCGGTGCCGTGTATCAGGATGACAATGCACCAATACACACAGCAAGACTGGTGAAAGATTGGTTTGATGAACATGAAAGTGAAGTTGAACATCTCCCATGGCCTGCACAGTCACCAGATCTAAATATTATTGAGCCACTTTGGGGTATTTTGGAGGAGCAAGTCAGGAAACGTTTTCCTCCACCAGTATCACGTAGTGACCTGGCCACTATCCTGCAAGAAGAATGGCTTAAAATCCCTCTGACCACTGTGCAGGACTTGTATATGTCATTCCCAAGACGAATTGACGCTGTATTGGCCGCAAAAGGAGGCCCTACACCATACTAATAAATTATTGTGGTCTAAAACCAGGTGTTTCAGTTTCATTGTCCAACCCCTGTAACTTGCTTGGCAAAGATAGTGTCATGAAAAGTCAGCTTTTTCTGGTCCCATCCGGTCTCATGGTGTAATTTTAGGAATGGCTTCCAGATTTTCTGAACAAGGTTACAGCTGTTTCCTTTACAACATAAATCTGTTCAATCCTAGCAACTATCAGCATGCCATTTAGCCACATTTTGAGATATGGTGATGATGATGGTAACTTCCTGTTCAGCAATATTATTATTTTAGCTGAAATCATGCCTGCTTGAACAATCTGTCTCTGGTGAATGGGGAGAGTCTCTGTCCTGTTACAGCAACAGAATATTGCCAGATTATATTGTAACTGAATGTCAAAACCAAATTGTCATTAATCATAATCTCTACAAAAAGTCATGAATGTCCATCCATTAGTTTGTGACCTTAAGCTTAACCACACTTGGGTTACAATGATCTGAGGCACACCAGAAAGTTCACCTTTGATTGACAAAAAAAAAACAAACAAAATAAAAGGTTTGCGGTGGCCTGGTCAAATCCTGGACTTAAATCTGACTAAAAAGCTGTGACATGACCTTAAACAGTCCATTAATGTGACTGAAAAATAATAATTCAGCTAAAAACGTGTGACAAAATTCCTTCTCAGTGATTTCAGTTTCAGCTATAGCAAACAGTTAAAGGCAGTTATTACCTCCAAAAATAAGGTGCTTTTCTGTGGCATTGTACAAAACCCAGATTTGATCCAGAATTACTATATATATGTGTGTGTGGGGGTGTGTGTGTGTATGTGGGTGTGTTCCTGTCTTGGCATCACAGTGAGAACCATTTTCCTGATTTCACCATCAAATTGAGGACCGTTGGTACCAAAGTGAGGACATTTTGCTGGTCCTCACGACCTATTTTGCTAACGGTTAGGTTTAGGACTAAGGTGTGAATTGAGTTTAGGTTAAGGTTAGGGTTAGGCATGCACTGGTAATGGTTAGGTTTAGGGTTATTGTCAGGGTTAGGGCATAGAGAGGGTTGAAAATTACTGAAAATCATTGGAAGTCAATGGGAGTCAACACATGGTCCTCACTACATATAGCAAAACAAGAGTGTGTGTGTGTGTGTGTGTGTGTGTGTATACATGATAAAGAAAAGCACCACAGGAGTACAAACTAAAAAATGTTGTCATGTGTGCAAATATGAAACGTGTTGTTTATTGCTCTAAAAGGACCAGTTATGATTAATTAGATATGTTGATTGTGAGAGACTGTGTTGAGTGTCAGTGCATCTGGGTGGCGAGTGGCCACCATGGTGACAGTCAGTGAGGCAACGACATTTTACCCTTAATGACTACTTTACACTTAATTCAACCCCTTGGACACAAATGTGGCTTTCTGCAGAATTGTTCAAATAAATTCCTCATTCACAGTTCATGTTTTGTGTTTTTAAAATTAATGCCAGTGTTATAAAGCTATAACCATTTTGTTGTTTTATTCTTTTAATGTTGACATCTTGTCAAACTGTAATATTTTTAATCCATTTGATAAATTTTTCATCCAGTTCCTGATTAAAAATTCAAAATCCTTCAGGGAGTATTTGTCAATAGTTTGTACTGGAATGCAGCAGTTTAACTTTTATGCATGTCTGTGCTTTAGACAGACAGATTTAAATAAAACATGCCAGCTTGAAACTATCAAAACTGAGGAACCCTTACTTGTATCTGCTGTATACAGTGTGTGTTTGTTGCAGTGCAGCAGAAACTGCTTATGGAGAGACAGCAACCTGGATTGTTAGGGACGTAGTATAAATGCATCTGAGTGTTGGCAGAGTCACTTTGTACTGTGTATGTGGACTGGGGTTGTGTTTATGTTTAGTGGGCTTGCCGTGCAGCTGACCTGGTGTTGTCCCCTGGGGTGCTTTTACCATCCGGCAACGTGCTAGAATCTGATGGCAGCAACGTTGAACAGATGGCGTGAGTCTGTTAGCATGGAGTCAGGGGTCAGAGGAGGCTATTTATCCAGTTAGGAGACAACATTCCTCCAAATCAGCACCCTAACCTGTTACCACCTAACAAAAGACTTTGTGAAGCTTATATTACCCTTTAATGTTTGCATAATTTCCAAGCAAGCATCTTAAAGCCCATTTTTGATGTTTAACTGCATTCATTTGTTGTCATGACACTGCCTGATTTGATATTTATGTTAACAAGCAATGTAACAACTTTACATTGTTAGGTGGCAGCTGAGTACATATATCTTTTTAAATAAAACTCACACCACATGTTTGCAACAATCCAAATAATCCTTGCATACAAAGAAACTAAAGCAAACTAGTCCACAATTGGAGTTATGGGTGAAAATTTTGGAATGACACCAGGAAATGAGTATTGAACACACTCACAGACCCATTCTTTAACACAAACTGCCTTCATGTCGTGAATGTCCTGGGGGTCCTTTCTATGGACTCTGATCTTCACCTTTTTCCATAGATTTTTAATTGGATACAAGTCTGTTAATTGAAAAGGCCATACTAGCAATTTTACTTTCTCTCTCTGAAACCAGTTACAAGTCTCCTTTGCTAGGTGTTTGGGACAATTGTCTTGCTTGGAAATCTAAACTTGTTTGATCTTCTTATTTTTATCAAGAATGCCTCCATTTATGGATGCTGTACGTTTCTTCATTCATTCTTCCTTTAGTAAGTCTGCCAGTACCAAATGCTGTAAGACAGCCCACACAAGGACGTTCCCACCTGCAAGCTTTAGCATGTTGTTTTTGGTGTGCAGAATGATCTTTCTCCAAACAAAAGTGAAATAAGTGTATATCACTTTCAACTAGGTGAGCACTTTTTCTTGAGGACAAAAATGTAACAAAACTTTCACTTTGTTAAAAATACTCACATGGCATCGTTAGGGACATGTTTATATTGTCAGGCAACAATGACCCAAACATTGAGCTGAACAGAGGATAGAGCCAGCGTCTCATGTGTCCTAATTGCCGCATTAATGACCTTAATGACCCTATTAGTGTGATTATTCTGACTTCAAATTATAAGCATGATACTTCCTATCATGTTCAGAACTGAACAAACCTTTTGTATGAGAGGCAAGAAACAAGAGAAGTCCAGTTGTCTTCTACTTAAGTATGTAGAATTCTAGTCCTACATATAGGTTTGATGTTGTTTTTGCAGTCCAGGTTTGACAATATTAGCTGCTAGGTGATAAAGTTAGTTTCACTGGGCTCAGTGAGAAAGGTAACATCAGGACAGCATACTCAGATTGATAGAAATCTTCCAAAAAAAATTCTATCAAAAAATTCAGTCAATGAGAGTCTTCATGCATCATGCCAAAGAGTATTGAGTATTGCCATTGAGTCACACTTGGATACAGCTGCAGTTAGTCCCTCTACAGTATATATATTTTTCTAACAAACCCTTCCTAACACCCTCTGTAATCCCTTTTTGACTTCAAAAGCCATCTTTTTATACTTCAAACATTTCTTGGGACAGAGAACCAATAATTTTGGTGTATATCCTTTACATGTGTCATGCAATGACCTCCCCTTTATGTAAACATTAAATAAAAACTCTTTAGCATACTGCTGACCAATCAAAGGCGTCTCTCACCTGTCACCCACTGAGCCACTTCATCCATAAACGTATTAAAGTGGTTTGAAATGTAAGTTTTGATGCAACTTCAGTCTGTTCTGACAGATTTAGAGTGATACTGCACTGTAGGTTCAGTCCATCTCCAAGGTTTCCACTCAGCTTAGGCTTGAGGTTTTGCTAAAGGTATCAAAGATCTCTCTGTATCTCTGGCTGACTTTAACATCTTTGCTCAGCCCAAATCTTGGGCTCTCTCAGAAGCCTCAAAGATAGGATAATCCACCCTACCTAAACCCAGAGGTCTCTGTTCAACCCATCCCTGAAGCCCTTTTTAAGAGCCTGAAGCCTTCTTTATCTGTCTGCTCAGTCTGACTCCAACATTGAGGTACATTTTCTTTAAATTTAATATGTTTCCAGTGTGCCTTTAGATTTTATTGATTAGATTAAAATCAATCCCCATGTCCTCTATCAGTGCTTTGTGGTTATGAGGGTTTCCTTTAAAATGTAGTAATATTGATAAACTATTATTTAACTCTGCTATCCTTACCTCAGGGCAGCGTCCTGCACTTATTTTACATTTCTTAACTTGGGATCCAACAATTATATCAATACGTTTAGCTTCAAATATGATATGATAAAAAAAATACAAAATCTCAAAAAGCAATACCTAACTAATTATTAGTGCTTTATAAGGAATTGTTATGATTTGGGGTCGTTTGGTTTTTGGTTTCTGGTTTTTTCTTTATATGTTTTTCACAGTTAAGGTTTTCAATCGTTCTTCTGTTATTATTATTCTTAGATTTTGAATCATGCTTCTGTTTATTATCTTCCTGATTATGCTTTAGTTTCATGTTTTTCTAGTTATGTTTCTATTAGTTTGTATCCTTGGATTTTCGTTCTGCTCAAGCTATGTTTTGTCATGTTAATTTTATTCGGTTCACCTGCTCCAGGTCAATCTGTCTCCTTGCTCCACCTGGTTCACACTCCATAAATACACACCTGTTCAGTTACACGGCCCGGAAAAATTTTCCAAATCATGCTCATGTCTTGTTTTTCAAGCCATGTCTTGTTTCCAAATCATGCTCTTGTCTTGTTTTGTAGTTCATGCCATGCTTGTCTTGCCTGCCCGTTTATTGTTTTGTTCCTGCCTCTTCTGAGAGTGAGTTTTTGTTTTTTATTAAATCGTTTTTGCACTTACCATCACACTGCCTGCTCGTCTGCATTCTGGGTTTCTATCTCGCAATCCTAAAAGGAATAAGCTATATCTTTATCATAACATTTAGAAAAATAAAAGCTGATGATTATTTTCATTAAGGACAGAGGAAATTGTATCATATTGTAGAAAGATCTTAAAAAAATTACATTCTCAGATACTGTTTATCTGATTTAAAGGTGACTGTTTATTCAGTTTAAGAGGTGGGAGACTAAAGCTTCCTTTAGCATGTTTTGTAGGTATTTTGACGACGAGATGAAAATGACTGTCACATATGCTCAGCACAGGATGACAGTTTGAAATTATGAAAACATCCACAACCCAATCAGTGCCTTAGAACAGGGGACAGTAGAAAAGCCTTTGATCTGTAAGCAGGCAAGTGCATCAATTTATGTGTTCCTGCAGCCACTGTGAACAGAAAAAAACTCCGTGCTCCAGATCGTTAAATGACATTCTAAATACATGAGAAGAGACCTAATTTGTGACAGTATGAACAAATAATTTATAATTAAAAGTTCTTTTTGACATGTTCAAAGTGCACAAATCAGGGCAATTTGCTCCAGTTTTTGCATGTGCCATCTACTTTATGTATGCATCAGATTCACAATGGAGATTGAACTAAATACATGGATATGTAAACACGGCTAGCAAACAGATGCAAACAATTTCCAACTATTTCTAAATTGGGTCACAGATTTCCTCGGTTCTGCCACAAAAACAGCACAGCAGAAGTAATCAAAGACATAGAATAATATTTCTTCTCAGAAAGCTCCAGGCCCACAAGGCAGTGGCACTCCTCAAAACTGTAAAAACAACTCTATGTTTAATGGGGGAATCATATTCAGATTGGTAACGTTTTTAATGCAGCAAAAATTTTTTAAGTTTGTGGAATAATGTAAACCTTTAACTGATTCACCCAAAGACAAAAAAAACAAAAATATGTGTACTAAGATTTGATATTTTTCCAGAACGAAACAGCATCATTTCTGACCTTGTTTGCGTCCTGTTATGTAAACCTAATTGACGAAAAAGGTTTTTGGTTTCTATCCTGAGGTGCTGGCTTTGCAATCTCTTGGAGCTTCCACCTTCCACCACTGGTACACAACAGTCAAACAGGGCAGGGCCGATTTCTCTGTGTGCGTCATTTATGGTCCACAGTAGGAACAGTTGTTCCTTACAAAGATATTTTTTTCTGTTGTTTTTTCTGTTACACTGAGTTGTGTTAATTGACCTCTACATGTAAATCATCTGTTGGAAATGTTTCACAGTCAAAAACTTTCTATTCCGAATTAAAAAAAAAAATAGATTTGAAGCCTGGTTTAGACAATGTATTTGGTTAGAGAATTTTTTATTGCAAAAAATTTACAACTTATGTTATTTTGCCCTGTAAACTTCTCTGGCGTCAAAAATCCCACCAGCTTTCAGTAGATAGTATGTTTCAAGTAATCTGCATTACTAAAACAGCACTGCTTTTTCCACGGCAATTTGCTCTAGTTGTATTTTTTTTCATAAATATAGATAAAGATATGTGAGCAACGTATCTCACCCAAATGGGGGCACACTGCATAAGAAACAAACGATGATATTTTTTGGTCGAGTTATTTTAGGAGCAGATCTGACTTTACATGTTGTTTACAAATGAGATGGACACACAAACTCTTGGTTTACACACAATCATGTACAAATATCTTGAGGAATTTGTCTGACAGTTTCTAAGACCTTGTTCCACAAATATGTTGTGCCCAACCATCGATGGAGAACAAGGACTGAACAGCACACAGAGAACAAAAGAGACAGATAAAAAATCTAAATCCCAGAATGCACAGTATTAACCCCATTTTCATGACAGCTCACAGGAAGGTGGAGTTACAACTGGACCTCACTCTCAGTTCCTCAAAACATGCATATTCACACTGAACTATGACATTACTGCATCGTTTTATTGGTTATTGGCTTCAGTTTTATTTCCATTTTACTATTTTCTGTAGTGTACTAGGTTTGTTTGCTCTTTTTATTTTTACTTTGTTGTTTAGTTGAATGTTCCTAGTCTAGTTAAAGAGTTTCTTGACTAAAGTATTTTAACTGGAAGTTGAAGAATTTTGTTAAGTTCATGCATGCACACACATGTGCATGGTTGTTTGTCCTGTGTGAGTCTGTGTTGCCCTCCGATGGACTGGCGACCTGTCCAGGGTGTACCCCACCTCCCGCCCATAGACTACTGAAGGTAGGCACCAGCTTCCCCGAGACCCACTATGGAAGAAGCGGAATAGAAAATGACTGGATGACCGATGACTGAAGTTCATGCATTTTGGAGAGAAGTTGTCTGTGTTTTTTCTGTATATATGTGCAAGGCTTGCTGTTTGAGAACACCAGTGCACAAATTAATTTATTTACCTACTGTTTTAGAATACCACACCTCACTAGGCAGGTATTCATAAAACAATAACTGACGGAGACTGAAAGATGTTTGGCTATTCATACCTAATAATCAGGCGGTGCCCCGACTTGGTAAGTTTGATTAAAATTACTAACTTTATTAATAATTCCCCTTGGCACTTATTAATACACTGGACTTATTTATGACCAAACCAAACCTATTGTTGCACAACTAATGTTTATTATAATGTCCAATCAAAGTCATCAGAGGTTGGCCTTTGAGTCTACGTTTGAACTTTTACAGCTAGTCTTCACCAAGAAAACTAAAAATGGTTTCTTTTTACGCATAATTTTTAAGAAAACCATGCTGATGTTTTCTGTGCACCTCTTCCAGCAACACAGTAGATATGTTTTGAGATTGCAGCTCTCTAATGAGTTGAGTCACACTCCAGCAGCCAGGAAACTTGGAGGGCATTTTGTTGTTCCTGGGATTATATAAATCTGTAGCCTTGAAGCCAATCTTCCGTTTGATGAAGTCAGTCTTTTGCCTGTTGCTCTCATTCTACTGCTCATTGTTATACCCATCTGCTCATTTGCAGGTGATAAAAGTGTAAGTGTGGTGGTAGCAGTGGACACACAAGAAACAGAAGGTTCACCGAGGGCAAAGCAGAAAACAAAAACACTGCTGGTGTTAGAGCCAAGGAACTTCTATATGACACATATGTGATTTTTTTTAGTGACGGTTACTTTGACAGAAGGTTCAGTATTTCATCCGTCTGCACTCAGCTGTAGTAGACTTCTCTGTAGGGTCCTTTCATCTCCATAACCCACATTCTTGGGTGAATTTTCACTTTTTCCCTCTTGTAGCCTGAGTCATGATGTGCCTCCGACTCCTGTGTGATGGCAGATACACCAACAGAGAATGATTGCAGTGGGAGATCTGCTAAAAACCACAGAGCTTCAGGAAGGGCTTAACGGCAAGCAGGACTCTGACCTCTGAGAGGAGAAAGAAAAAGTGAATGAAAACAATACAGACAGAGAAAAATATGAAATGCTTTTAACCACAGGAAGGCAATATCTATCACTGTTGAGCCAACAGAAATAATATATTGTCAGTTTCCCCCAATATGAGACAAATGTTACAGTTAACATTAAACGCAGGAGTACCAGCATGTGTGCCGCTTTCACAATTGATAGAGTGACTGAATTCTACAATGTCCTCTGACTGTGACTCCTAAAGTTTGCTACATGAAGCTGTTTTGTTCCTGATTGGCAGTCAATATATTTCTAACACAATGCCATGACTAATACATAGAAAGTGCATCATTTTAATACTTTAATAATTTCTCCTTCTTTGTGATCATTGATGAAGATATTGTTTTACATTTTGTGAGGTTACAGCCTCATTGTATTTATTCTGGAATGTTTGTGATAGACCAACACAAAGTTTTTTAGAGTATAGTGTATTTGTATTTAGTGCCGCTGAGTCTTTTTGATACTGCCAATAGCAGGTTTGCACATCTACAGACTAATTATAGCCCATTTTATTTAGAAAATAGCTTGAACTCTGTCACTCTGGATGAATGGTATTTGTGAACATCAGTTCAAGTTGTGACCCATAATCTCAATTAGATATAGGTCTGAACATTGACTGGGCCATTCTAACACATGGATATGATTTGATTCAAACCATTCTGTAATAGATTGGGCTGTATGTTTAGAGTCATTGTCCTGCTAAAAGGTTTTAACAGGCTCTAGAAGTTTCTTCCTGGATGGCCTGTATCTAACTTCATCTGTCTTCCCATTAACTCTGCCCATCTTCCTGCCCCCGCTGAAGAAAAGTATCCCCACAGCATGATGCCGCCACCACCACGTTTCACTCAGGGGAATTGTGTTCATTGTTAGTTTTACTCCACATATATTGTTTGCATGTACTGAAGTCCAAAAATCAAATGACCAAAGCACATTTTTCAACATGTTTGCTCCTACATGGCATATAGCAAACTGCAAATGAGACTTCTTTGTTTAAGCAATGTCTTTCTCTTTGCTACTCTTCCATAAAAAAACTTATTTGTGGAGTGCATGGCTAGTAGTTGCCCTGTCAATAGATTCTCCCACCAGGGCTGTGAAAGGTCAAGGTGCATGATACTTTGCAAGGCACTGCGTACAGACTGCAAATTATAGTTTGATAACTGAAACAATTGAACTCTAAATCCTTAATATTTTTTTCATCTGGTTCAGGATTTTAAGTTTAATAAAGTATGTTTTCTGTTTGCGTTTCACCCACTTAAAACTGTACTTTAAAAAATTTTGACAGATCTTCTCCAGTTCCTCTTACTCCCTCAGGTCATCCTCCTTCACCCACTTCGCTGTACCCTCTCCTCACCTTAGCACCTTCGGGAGCAGAGCTTCCATCCACTCTGCTCCCTAACTCTGGAATTCACTACCTGAACTTTTAATATATGGACTCTCTCCTTGTGTTCCGATTCAGACTAAAAACCCCCTTGTTCTAGATTGCAGATGCTCTGTAATCACATTGTCCCATTTTATACTGCATTGTGTTGTTTTATTGCTTTGTTTGTACAGTGTCCTTGGATGTTTTGAATGCCGTTATAAAAAAAATATT
>JAHHUM010001935.1:0-75980 GCA_036173005.1 Crenichthys baileyi | reverse complement strand
GTAAGGGCCCTGCTGGAAACCATCAGCCATCAGTCCATTCCTTTATGACCCATCTTCTGATGGGTCATAAAGGAATGGACAGGGTCACTAGCCATAGTGAGGTAGGCTGTGGGCTGTAGGCTGTGTTTAAAAAAAGTTCAACTGGTACTAAGGAGCTCAAAGATTGCCAAGAAATGTTCTTGTTCTCAAAAAGCTCTTCTATTCTTCTATCTTCACATTTTAGAAAAGCGGCTGTTGAATATTTATTTATTTATTATGTTTTTACTTTTCAGAATTTGACCCAGTCAAATGCGGGACATTGTTTCAATTTGACACAGGGATAGAAATGAAAAATGCGGCAGGTACAGTCCTGCACAAGTCAGGACACCGCGCAAGGTTACTTTCCTTTGTCTCTAGGCTACTTTAATTACTATTATTCTTTTTAAATATTTTTTATGTCTTCATTATTATTTGTTTCAAACAAGTTTTGTCAGCTTCACATTACTGGATTTTTCTTTTGAAGTAATAGGGTGTCAATAAAAATGTCCCAATCTGTACCCTCACAATTTCTCTGAAAAATCAGTACCATTGAATATTAAAAGATTAGGCTCGTGAAACTAAACAAAGAAATGAAAATCCGATGCCAGGGAATAAGTACTGAAATTATGAAACAATAGAACAATTCCGACAACAGACATTTTATTTTATTTTATTTTATAAAACAGACTAAATGTAATAAAGGAATTTTGGGGACTTATTGTCTTTGATAATAAGTCCAAAGTATGATCTTTGATAATAAGTACAAATAAACTTCGATGAGAGACATACTTTTAATATAATACACTTCCTGTTATGTTCATCCAATCCGAAACTGATTCGTTAATACATCCACAGTCACATGCTCATCCAATCATGTACCGCGATTGATTTCGCTCGTCCAATCGGGGTTTTGGTGGTGGAGAAATCCCACCAATGCACCAACCCTGTGGAGAAACACCTTAATTTGGATAAGCTCACTATGTGTTTAGATACTTCCCCTTCGTCTACAGAGATACCTACTTGTACTTTTACCCAACCTTCATTTTTACTTGCCGAGTTGTGCGTAAAACACTGTAAGTATGCTCCATAAGCAGCTTCGTACATGAGGCCCCAAATTCATTAGATCAAACTTAACTGACCAAATTTTCTGATTTTCAACCTTTCTGATTTTCAATTGTCCAGTTCCATGATTCCATTTAATATTTTTTACTTTTGAGGACAAGGACCATGTTGACTTGTGGATTTGAGTTCAGACTTAGCGAAAGAAGGCTGTAAACCACAGAAAGGCTTTATAAATATTAATACATATTTTGCTTCAGAATGTTGTTTTAATATCATCTCCCATTTTTTTGCTGTAGAATGAAAAAAGAAGTGAATTCTCTGATGGAAAAGCAGTACAAGGGAAATGTCTTTATTTGTGCTGCTTCTGCTGAATTGCACAATGTTTCTTATGTAACTGTCTAAATATGATTGATGTTCACACAATGTCAGTAAAATCTTGTGCTGTCATGTTATCCTTGCAAAGAACACATCTGTTAGACCTTTAGGCATTTAATTTTAGGAGTGAACTTTGGTATGGCTGTTTGTGCCAGGGCTGGTTGGTCAGAGTTTTTTAGAACTACTGATCTACTTTGATTTTTACACACAGCCATATTTAGGCCTACAGAGAACTGCCTGCCCTTTGTGTGGATTTAAGATGTCTTGTTAATGTCAGAGGAGAATGGGTGGACTGGTTTCAGATGATATCAACAGTTGCTTAACAACCAGCTTTTACAACCAGTGTATGCAGAAAAACCATCTCTGGGCAGCAAAATACGTTGAACCTTGAAGACATGAGCTGTAGCAGCAGCAGGAGGCATCACGGGGTATCACTCCTATCAGTGTTGGGCCCCGCCTTGGGGGGGAACAAGAACTGAACTACACAAAGAGAACAAAAGAGAAAAACAAAAAATTCTGAATCCCAGAATGCACAGAATTAACCCATTTTTATAGACTCCCAGTAAAGAGTAGTTTCCTGTGATGTCATAAATTACAAAAACACTTCTTTACCCACAGCTGTTCATGGGCTGGTTAGGGGAGTGCATAATCAGATGGACTTGGTAATTAAATGGACTTGGATTAAAAATTTCCACTTTATTAATAATTTTTCCCTAGGGCACTTATTAATAGTTATTCATAGCCAATCTAATTGTATTGTTGCACAACATCAGCTATGATTTCAAAACGAGGTTACAATTCACACAGACTAATCAAAACTAGTCAATAACAGATTGGTAAAATTGTGTACAGTTGTTTGCTTCGAAGTTTACATGTTTTCATGTATTATTAATTTCAGCTGCAATATTCAGATTTCAGAGTCAGTATTGTGTAAAACAACATCAAAGCTAGATCCACCTGCATTACCAGTAGTTCAGGAAGCTTGGGGGTGGTGTTTATAGTGGAGATATTTTTCTTCTTGGCATAATCTGGACCCCTTATTACCAGTTTATTAATTAATTAATTCATAAGTAACTATACCTCGCCATTTTAACTGCACTTTGCAATGTTAAGTAATATTTCATTTAAAATCTGTGAAGACAGGGTTTATCTCATATCCCGTGACAATTCAGTCTCTTGAATGCTCTTTTTTTGCTCCAAAGTCACAATTTTCTGTACCTTGAAAAGGCCGTCTGTGAAAGCCCTCCTCGCTTTCGACTAGCTTGCTGTGTCCTGACTGAAATGTTCCCTCTCAAATATGACTATGCTAGGAATACAAATGTGCATTAAACATGTGAGCACGAATACCCGTCGGACAGCGAGATGGAGTAGTCCATAATTCTCAGGACTCCACCTTTATAAACTATTATTTACTTATTATAAGTTTTCACTATGGGTGCCTGAAAGAGACAATACTATTGTTCACTGTCAGTTTTTGAAACCAAAGTCAGAAAAACAATGGCCAGGCAGTCAAAAAGGAGGACACAAGCCATCATTCTTTGCGACGGCTATGCTAGCATATTACAGAAGTCCTTATTCGCATAGTTCAATGCTACTTTCACAAAAGCTGGAACTAAGCTGAATTTTTTTGAAATCACCATCTCTACGCCACAAGCGAGCATCATCTGATATGTGGTAGAGATGTGGCTTGGGAAACCACAGCAACTGCCACAAATGAGATATGCGAACAGTGGAAGGTAAGCTATCCACAGTGGCTGGAGCAGAGATCTCAAGCCTCGCGCTAATGGAGCCGCTGGACACACGCATTCTATTGAACTTTTCACACGCACGCACTCCATACGAACATTGCATTCCTCATCTCGGAAAATAACACCAGGTCGGGATTCCATGATTCTAATTGATACTATCATTCGTGAATCGATACTTAGTTTTCAATTCTCTTCTGTGTCCACCTAATTTTTTGATTCACTTTGGAGTTCAGCGGAGTGCAGCTTCTCTGTGCAAACAGCACACTTCTTTTTGTTGCAACACTCATTGTTTCATCTCTGAGCAAGAAGCACACTATGAACCGTCCTCCTCCTCATCTCCCACTGCATGCAGCTGCGACAGACTTGCAGCCAGTTCGCATGCAGCTCCGCACCCAATGGCCGTATGACACGTGATGAAAAACAACAGTGAGCAAAGTATCATGCTCGCGTTTATACTCCGTATCTACCCTTCTTTTGGTTTTCGTATTAATTGCCTGAATAATATAAACGTAATTTAAAATAAATTAAATCAAATTGAAAAAGTGATTCTAAGAACAAAGCAGTAAATAAAACAAAAAAAACAGCTCTCACGATATATCATGAATGATGAATGCTACAACCACAGGCAGATCGCCCCCGTAGCAGCCCTCACAAGTGCCTTGCCACGCGCCCGAGACATCGTAGCGACTTCCCTGCCCAGACCCCAAACACCCCCGCCCCCGCCCCCGCCGACAACAGCCCCCAATGACCCCATTCCTCATCACGAAAAGGGGGTCGACCTGGTCGCAAACGAGCCCAGCCACAGGCAGTCACAAAACGTCCCAGCCCCCCAATAAATTATTCCGTTCTCAACCCCATTGGCCATGAATACCCACCCCACGGGGACACTGCCCACAGATGAGCTCCATCCCCAAAAAGAGACACTAAATGAGACACACCCCAATGCACAAAGCTCCACACAGCGGACCCCGCTCCAACACCCCCTGCGCATATCCTGCCCCCTACCACACAAGCGCGGCACAACGGCTAAGGCAAGGGTCTACGCAACGTCAACCTCAGCCTCTCAACAGGAAGGAACAGAGCAGAACACCACCGGCGGACCGTGCTCCACAAAGATCCCTCGACCCCTACACCAACGGGAACCAAGTGGTCCCCAGGCAAGCGGCATCACCCGGTGCCAGCGCGGCCCCCACCTGCCCCCCGCACAACCCACACAAACACACCCACACACACCGCCACTAGGCAACATGACCAGGAGAAAACATTAATCAGCTCTAGAATTTTGTCCTAATGTTTGTTGCCTATTATCTTTCTTGTTACTCATCGTAGGTTTAGTCTCCAATTAGTTTTCATCCAGATCTAGATTTGTTTTTGAGACCTTCCTACTCACAATCAACAGTTCTTTCCTCTCTGTTGGTACCCCGAATAATGGCTCTGATCTCAGTGGGGTACAGTTGTATATTCTTTCTCTTATCTCTCTGTGTTGACCATCCCTCTTGTGTCCGCTCCTGTTCCAGTATTTCTCAGTCGTCCACTGTTGATTTGATGCCAAGTTCTTTTAATGTAGAGTGTGCTACTAGACGTGAGGGGAATAGTTTTGTGCCCCCATCCAAGAAGAGTCTCAGCTGAGCTCGGTATGGTGACTGAGCCTTGATGTTCCTTTCTTTTAACTGCTTTCTGTGTGCTCTTTGTAGTTTAATGACAACTTCTTGAAGCTCTGAAGAAGAGCTCAAGAAGCCAGTTAGAAAGGTAACGATGTCATCCTTTTCTGTTTCTTCTGGAACACCATACAGCCTAATGTTGTTACGGCGGAGTCTGTTTTCCATATCGTCGCACTTAGCTGTGAGGTTAGCTTCTCTCAGGTCAGTGGGTGTGATGAAACCTAATCTTGTGTGCATGCAGCAATAAAACTTTTAATTGGGCATTTAATTACATATTTTCTTCCTATGTTCCTGTAAGGAGACATAGGTTACTTTAAGAAAACGAATAATATCCTCAGTTACTGATTCAGTCTTTAACGTATGGCATAGTAAGGGGATTAAGAAAGTTAATGACTTTTATAGTAACTGCATGTTTTTTTCCTTCTCTGAACTTTCATCCAAATATGAAGTCCCCAACTCACATTTGTTTTCGTTTCTTCTTATATATATAATATATATACACACACACACACTCACTCACTGGCCACTTGGTAGTACGGGGTTGGACACCCTTTTGCCTTCAGAACTGCCTTAATCCTTTTTTGTGGCATAGATTCAACAAGGTACTGGAAACATTCCTCAGAGAGTTTGGTCCATATTGACATGATAGCATCACACAGATGCTGCAGATTTGTCGGCTGCATCCATGATGCGAATCTCCCGTTCCACCACATACCAAGGTGCGCTATTGGATTGAGATCTGGTGACTGTGGAGGCCATTTTGCACAGTGACTCATTGTCATGTTCAAGAAACCAGTCTGAGATGATTCGTGCTTTATGACATGGTGCGTTATCCTGCTGGAAGTAACCATCAGAAGTTGGGTATACTGTGGTCATAAAAGGGATGGACATGGTCAGCAACAATACTCAGGTAGGCTGTGGTGTTGACACGATGCTCAATTGGTACTAAGAGGCCCAAAGTGTGCCAAGAAAATATCTCCCCCTCTCTGACAACCCAGGGTTCAGACCAGGAAGCAGGGTCGTAGTTTAACACTCCTCTCTGCAGCTTCTGTACTGCTACCCACTCATTACCCTATTAAGATAGTATCTCGCCCACGGCCAAAATTGAATAGATTAAAAAGTTATCTAAAAAAGAGGAAATTCAGGAAACCTATAAAAATAAACACAACTCAGACTAAAAATAAAAATAAAAATAAACATTAAATGTGCACTACTGAACATAAGATCTCTCTCTTCGAAAGACTTTGCTAGTTTAGTGACCTGATTTGTGACAATCAGATTGATTTTATTTTGCCTCACAGAAACCTGGCTGCATCAAGAAGATTATGTTTACTATAAATGGTTCAACTCCTACTAATTTTTTAAATTTTCACATTCCTTCCTCGAAATACTGGGTCGAGGAGGGAGGAGTTAAGATCTTTCGGTCGATTTATTGATTAGTCCCAGAACCAATCAATAGCTACAACTCTTTTTTGAATATTTAATCCTCGGTTGTCCTCATGCCAAATTGCAAAGCACTAAACCACTTCTTTATGTTGTTTTGTACTGTCCACCAGGCCCTTACTCTCAATTTTTTTAGATCAGTTTTTCAGACCTTTTATCTGATTTAGTGTTAAATACAGATAAAGTTATTATAGTGGGGGATTTTATTAACATTCATGTTGACACTGAAAGTGATAGCTTTAAAATATAGCCTTTAATGGTATCTTAGACTCAATTGGCTTTACTCAAACATTAACAAAACCTACCCACGGTTTTCTTCGTTCCTGGACCTTGTGCTGACATATGGCCTTGAGTGTAAAGACTAAATATTTTTCTCACAACCCTGTGCTGTCTGACCATTTTTGGTGACCCTTTGGTTTGATTTGGCAGAGTGCTCCACACCTGAAAGAAAATTTCATTATAGTAGATCATTATCAGATGATGCTATAACAACCTTTAAAGAATCTGTTCCACTTTTTAATTTCCTCATTATCACAGAAAAACACAGTGGAGGGCAATAATTTTTATTTCTTCCCCTTCATCACAAATTGATTCTCTTGTTCAGAGTGTTTACTTCATCATTGCGTGGTGCATTAGACAATGCAGCCCCCTTGAAAAAGAAGGAAATTATTCATAGGAGGCAGGCTTCCTTGGTTTAATTCAGAGCTGCGTACTTAAAACATAATAGTTAGAAAATTTGGAGCGAAAATGGCGCTCTAACAACACACCTAGAGGATTCCCTACTTATAATCTGGAAAAATAGCCCTACTGTTGTATAAAAAGACACTTTCACCAAGCTAGAACAGCTTATTTCTCATCCTTAATAGAAGAGAACAAGAATAAATCCTAGGTTTTCTCCTTTAATACAGTTGCTAAACTTACACAGAGTCATAGCTCTGTTGAGCCATCCATTCCCTTAGCTCTCAGCAGTCATGACTTTATGGGATTCTTCCAAAATAAAATTGATTCTATTAAGAAGAAAATCTTTGACATACTCCCGAAGATGATTACTTCATCCTCAACAAGTGAGACAACATTGGAAGTAACTGTAGAACCTGATCTGTGTTTGGACTGTTTTGATCCTGTGGAGCTTCCAGAGTTATCAGAAATATTAGCTTCATCTAAACCTTCAACTTGTATGTTAGACCCAATCCCAACCAAATTATTTAAGGAATAATTTGGTTGGGAATTTTCAAAAACTCCATAAGAGGGTTACATTTTCTTGTAATACTGTCAAAAACAACTAAAATAACAAAAACAAAACAAACTATATGCATGGCTTGAAATGATATGTAAGTGGAATTGCCACATTGCCCACACAAACTGAAGCTAACACAATTATAAAACAAACAGTCTAATAGGGGAAAAAAGTAATTAATTAACTTTTTGAGGAACAATCTATTAGCAAAAAGGTAATGGCTATCCTAGCAGTGTTACAAGTAGCTGAACAAAAATGTTGTTTGTGTTACAAATATGACATTTAAGAAAAAAAACTAGTTGTAATAAATAGTTATGCCAGAATGAACTTCTTTAATTCTACATAATATTGTCCTGATTTCTAAAATATGTTTCAGCCATTTTCCTAAATTGATGCAAGGGTTGGACCATGCGTGGAAAAAAAAAGGATTGCTAGCCTTTGTAGATGTCAGGAGTTCAAAATGGTCTGATATTGTTGTTAATGTCAGACTTAATAAAATAAAATAGAATGAAAGCACTTAGTACAAAAGGTTGCTCATATCTCCAGTGAGGACTCAATAAAACTGTGAGAGAAGATTACACTTTGTACTTTGTTTATAAAACTGGTGCACAGCTCCCCAAGGCACCATCCTGGCACACACACTTTATCAACACCTTTATTATTTTGTTGAGTGTACACTTGAATTGCAATTATATGCTTCATTTATTCTCTTTAGCAGGATTATATATTTTTAGTTTCATTTCAACTGCTGTGGTGTCTTAATATGATTTTGTTTTTAATTATGTTAGAATTTCCAAATAATAATAATATTTCCAAATAATATTTGATATTTTCATCTTTTTTATAATAAAATGTTTTAATTTCTGCCTCTTTTGTGTCTATGTGAAAATATGTAAAACATTTCCATTGCCTTGTGTATGAATTGTGTTATTGTGGCACAGGTAAAGTGTTTAGACAGACAGTTTTAGTTGAACAACTTTAACTTAATCACTATAATGCAGGAAACGTCTGTGTGTCTACTCATGGTATAGCTCCCAAATCAGACTGACCTCAAACTAGCAACACATGTTACTGAGTTTACAAGGATATGCCATATTTGTATGATAATGTAGTTTTTCATAAAGGATAAGTTATAAAGTTGTAATCTATAAAAATATCCATCTCTGGTTTTGAGGCTTACTGACCTTTTTAGGTTAGTTTTTTAGACATGGTGTCTTAACCTTATAAATGGGAGTTTTAATCATGGGTTTACAGCTCCCACCTGAGAAGATAAAAGCGAGTCTTTCTGTAGGTTGTGTATGTGTAATCAAATGCTATTATCTGTTCAAACTGATAACTGATTGCCTGTGAAAGATGACTGATGTTTTATTATCCAAAAATAACAAGTACAGTGAGTTGAATGTCATACCAAACTTTCTTGTTAAATTAGGTGTGATTAAGACAGGAGCACAATGGTAAGAGGATGTACCTTCTGTCATTCCCCAAAGATCAATTCAATTCAGTTTATTTATATAGCGCCAATTCACAACAAATGTTGTCTTAAGGCACTTCACAAAAGTCAGGTACATACATTCCAATTAATCCTAACCATTGAACAGTGCAGTCAGATTCAGTTATTTATTCAAATTGGATAAAAAGTTTTTCTATCAAAGGAAACCCAGCAGATTGCATCGAGTCAGAGACTTGCAGCATTCCCTCCTCCTGGATGATCATGTAGAGACAGTGGACAGTCACTGGTGTTGACTTTGCAGCAATCCCTCATATTGAGCATGCATGTAGCGACAGTGGAGAGGAAAAACTCCCTTTTAACAGGAAGAAAACTCCAGCAGAACCAGGCTCAGTGTGAGCGGCCATCTGCCACGATGTATCAAGAGCCACGGTATCCAGGGTAATGTCAGCATACCACCAAGAAGGACGAACCACATCCAACAGGATTAACTCTGGACGCAAGAGGAAGCAGTCTGAAAGGGATGCTCGGGTGCTAACCCGGATTGTATCCAAAAAACATAAAACAACGGCTGCCCAAATCACGGCAGAATAAAATGTGCACCTCAACTCTCCTGTTTCCACTGGAGCTCCACAGGGTCAATATACACGGCCGGGCTACTATAGCCAAACCATTGGTCACTCATGCCAATGCCAAACGTCGGTTTCAATGGTGCAAGGAGTGCAAATCTTGGGCTGTGGACAATGTGAAACATGTATTGTTCTCTGATGAGTCCACCTTTACTGTTTTCCCCACATCCGGGAGAGTTACGGCGTGGAGAAGCCCCTAAGAAGCGTACCACCCAGACTGTTGCATGCCCAGAGTGAAGCATGGGGGTGGATCAGTGATGGTTTGGGCTGCCAAATCATGGCATTCCCTTGGCCCAATACTTGTGCTAGATGGGCGCGTCACTGCCAAGGACTACCGAACCATTCTTGAGGACCATGTGCATCCAATGGTTCAAACATTGTATCCTGAAGGCGGTGCCGTGTATCAGGATGACAATGCACCAATACACACAGCAAGACTGGTGAAAGATTGGTTTGATGAACATGAAAGTGAAGTTGAACATCTCCCATGGCCTGCACAGTCACCAGATCTAAATATTATTGAGCCACTTTGGGGTGTGTTGGGAATGGAAAACTTATGATTTGTCTTGCACTTTATCACTCATGCAAGCTATGTATATCTGACCTTTATGTGAACTTAGCAGGCAGACTAGGCGAGGCCAAGTCACTTTCTGTTCCTGTTTTCTCCTGTTAAGAAATGCATACTTTTGTAAAACCAACTGTCTGTATCTTTCGAAAACAGCTGTTACCCCAACCTCTCTGTATCACACACACTCAAACTGTCTGTAACCAACACACCCACACTCTGTTCCAATAACTGTCTGTGTCTGCCTATAAATAAAGAAGTCAAGAGGCCTGCACTTTGTAGTTGCACCGCAGAGTGGGCTACCATCTTGCTGCAAGATTAACAGAGACTCATGTGTCGTTCCTTCTGAGCTTGACTATTTGATAAATATCTCTAACAGGGTGTTTTGGAGGAGCGAGTCAGGAAACGTTTTCCTCCACCAGTATCACTTAGTGACCTGGCCACTATCCTGCAAGAAGAATGGCTTAAAATCCCTCTGACCACAGTGCAGGACTTGTATTTGTCATTCCCAAGATGAACTGACGCTGTATTGGCAGCAAAAGGAGGCCCTACACCATACTAATAAATTATTGTGGTCTAAAACCAGGTGTTTCAGTTTCATTGTCCAACCCCTGTAGCTCCTTTAGTCGTTTCATCTAGAAAGAAAGAACAGATAAACTCTGAGCCAGTTTTCAAGATTAGAGTCTGAAAGAGAGCACATATAATTAGTTACAGTAAAAGCTCAGTCAATTGCTATGTCTAGGAGAAAGAAAGGGTTAAAAACTGAAAGACAGGGCCATGTGGATCATCGGTAGAGGGTGAGCATTAAGATGTTGCCAGCAGAAGCTTGGACGATGCCCCTCTCCAGAAAGGTGTCACAGGTAGACACAGAGTCAGGCCAGGTGTAGCTTCTAGGAAGAGAAAACAGAACAAAGTTAAAAGCTGAAATAACAGCAAATAATGAAAAAATTGGAGAGCAGTGTGAGAATGTAGCGAAGAGGGTGAAAGTGGTCATTATGTCCTCCAGCAGCCTAAGCCTATAGCAGAATAACTACAGAGATAGCTCAAGATAAACTAAGCCACTCTAACTATAAGCTTTATCAAAAAGGAAAGTTTTAAGCCTAGTAGACAGTTTGTCCATCTAGATTCCACTGATGGCCATTGTTATACTAAAAACCACAACGATTGGGATACCTCTCTTTGTCAGATTGATTATAACCATTGGAAAAGAGAGGGGGGTCATACAGGTAGCAGAAATGGAGGGTGTGTTTGCACCTCAACCATAACTGAGCCGGTTTAGGCTAAACCTGACTCCCCCTTACTCCATCCAACAGGGAGGGAAGAAGACGGAGGTAAAAATAAGGAAGATAGCTCAGGATAACCTAAGCCACTCTAACTATAAGCATTATTTACATCGCCACGTGTTAAGATTTACCACGCGTTTGAGCGTAAAAAACAGCGCATTCCGTTACTTACAGATTGCAACAACTCGTTAATATACTGATGAATTTTGACCCTTTTGGCTTGCCATATGTCACTGTTAGTATAACAGGTGGAGACCATTGTCAATCATGAGATTCATTCTCTTTTGATTTTGCTGGATATTTTGATGAAGTTACAGGCAATTATTAAAGTAGTCTCTGCTTGATGGAGTAGGAAAAAAAAATATTTTAAACTTAAGTAACTGAACCAATGATAAATGGTTTAATTTATATTTATTTAATATGATAAATATGTGTTATACACAGAGCTAGACACCTGGGGTAATAATGAGCTATTGCATTTGCAATGCAAAATCCAGAAAAGTATACATATGTTTCATTTTGTTTTGATGTAGTGAAAACACAGAATAGTTTATTTATTCTAGAACTGTTGAACATTACCATAAATCATAATTGCTATGTGAAATGTCAGCAAAAATTTATTGTAGGGGATTGTCTTTTAGAAATTTTAGAAATTTGAAAATATTAATATAATTTTCTTCTTCTTCCTTGAATATTACTATTAATAATGCTGCAGCTTAAATGTGAAACCAAAAATGTTTGAAGCTCTATATAAACTTGCTCCTCCATACCTAAAACAGTATAGCTTTTACTGTAGAAATTTGCCTGCAACCCTATATAAAGCCTTCTTTCCAGATGCAACCTATCTGCCTTTAGCAGGATACAGTCATATTCCACCAACAGCAGCAATGTTATTGGACCAGAAGAGGAGGTAATATCGATGGTCCAAACGTGAATAGGGGTCATTCCAAGGAGCTGCTGGTGACTCGAACAGTGGCCACTAACTGGAGAAGGGTTCCTAATCCACCAGACAACTCCACTCCTGAGGGACGTCGGCCCGTGCCACCAGGCTACTGCTCCAATGATCACAGGATAGAAAGAGAGAAGCTCACCCCATGAAAGACAACAGCCCACCACAAGCCAAAGAACTGTAAGCTGATCACTGGTGAGTAACTGAAGAGGTGGGTGGAGAACACTGTTCTTACGATGGTATAAGAGGAGGATGCCTCCTATCAACATCAGGCCTTCCAACATAAAGATGCACTTAAGATTGGGAAATATTTTTACATGTTTGCTCTTCAGTGTAACTGCTTTTCAGTGTATCTACAATTGTTGTGTTAAAAACGTTTTTTTTTCATTTTCACATTTTTGCTTAGAATGTTACCAGGTCTGAAAGAGCTGTTTTGGGAAGAACTAGGTCAGCTAGGTCAAAATAGGTACCCATACAGATCCCTTGAAATACCACAGTGGCTGTGAAGTTTGGTGTAATTCCACGTCGAGGATAGAATGACAGGTGCCGCAGTGCTGATATGTGCATCTGCATTTTTTACGCAGGTAAATGGTGCCCTAATTTCTGTAAAGTGTAAGTCCGTCTCCTAGTCCAACCGCCCCTCAGACTTTGGTCACTTACTTGAATCTCTCCTCTCATTAAATAATGTTACAGATTGTAACTTATTTCACTGACAGAAACACCTTGCTGGAGTGGATAACATATATACAGGGTTCTGCTTTGTTATACATATGACTCCCTCACCCATTAATCGTTACATTTTCAGTGCTCCCTTTCCTCCCACTTGTAAAAATACAACCACATTTATTTCAAATAACACAGCTTTTTCTACCAATGATCCCCTAAACCTTGTCAGATACAATACCCTGACTGATGACTGTTGTATGTTTGGAGTTGTTGTACCACCAACAACCGATGACTCAGACAGTAGCTACCATGTGGTTGCTACTTGGACGGAAGAGTTGTGTGAGGGTTTTCCTTGCCTGATTGTTTGATGGATATTTTATACTCTAATGTTTTTATGTTCCGTCGGACAGGAATTTTGCTCACACAGAGGATAACGACTATTTAATTTTCTTTTATTAATCAATCTTAATATACTTTTAGCTGGCTCTATTTAGTCTAAGAGGAGCCCACTTTGTTATTTGAGTTCTGTCAACATTTCTGGAAAATAATTTAAACAGGCCTTATCTCTGTCCCTCCTAAGGGAGCCCTGTTGTCATGGGAATGACCTTAAAGCTGCTATAATAGAGTTATCAGAATCAGCTTTATTACCAGGGGGGAAGAAACTTCGGCAGCTGGTTTTAGCAGACAGCGCTCTGTAGCGCCACCTGAAAGTAAAAGCCAGAACAGTTTGTGTGTGGGGTCTGCAGAGATTTTAGCTGCCCTTTTCCTGACCCTAGACCTTGTTGTAAAATGGGAGATTTTACTCTCTTTCCTCCCTGTGCACCACCGGGTCCGTTTCTCTCCAGTTCCGAGACCCAACCAGTAAAAGCAGCAAAGAATTTACCTTGTGAAATAATGAGAAATGGTTAAGTATAAAATCAAGATTTAATGCCAAAATGATCAGTGTACAGAGTATACAATTGAACAGATACAGAGTGACATTCACCTTTGGTACCGGGCCCCCCCAGCCCATTTTAGGGATGAACTGAGAGGAGCAAAGAATGGAGCGTGAGTCCTGCTTTTATCTATGCCTGTTCTTAACCCTCCTAAAGGGCGTCATCCTCTTGTATCAGTTTATCCTTGACTATGTGTTGCATTTTATGTGATATCAACAGTTATGTTGTGTAGCTGTAGCAGTGAGCGGTGCGGCAGATATATTTAATTAGGGCAGCAAAGACACGATTAGAAAAAGCCACAGAATCATACATCCATAACAACCTGTATAAGTCATGACTAGAGGGGAAAACAGCTCTGGTGGCGCGTTTGAAGCAGGGGGGAACCTCACACTGCTCTAGTGACTTGTTGAAGATCTCAGTGAAGATAGGTGCCAGTTGGTTGGTGGAGGCTTTCAGGCATGATGGGGAGACAATATCAAGTCCTGATGCCTTCTTTGATTTCAGGCGCTGAAAGATCCTATTTACATCTTCCTCTGAGATCCTAAGTGCAGGCATAGGGTCTGAAGGTAGGGGGGTGGTTGGTGTATGGCAAGAATTTGTGTATGAATGGGACGTGGAGGAGTTGAGTTGAGGTGTGAACTGCTGCTTTTCATACCTGCAGTAGAAACCATTCATTTACCAGGCGAGGATTCTTCTCAGGGTAGGCAGAAGGTCTCCTGTAGGTAGTCAGGTTTTTCAAACCATTCCAAACAGCAGAAGCTGGTTTAGAGAAGCAAGTTCTCTCTCTCGTCATGGTAGATTTAGAGTTAAACATTTCAGTAATAAAAAAATACTAAAAGACAGAGGAAGTTTCAACACCTCCAAAACACAGAGGTAACCATGTGTTTACGAATGAAGCAGCATTTTCAAAACCCATCGCAGGCGTAACACCTGATGGGCTCTCCTTGAAGAATTACTTTCTGTTGTCAGCGTTTGTATCCCTTAAATCTAAAGGGTAGCGACCTCCTGAAAATAGGGTTAGGTTTACTGCAGAGGGTCTCTGTACTGGCTCTGACAATTAAGTAAGTAATTACAGTGGGGTGCAATTTTGTCCACAAGCGCTAACTTATGCTTATGGAATGTACAAACTCATTGTTTTCACAGCAGCTGACGGGAAGAGGTTAGATTAGCTGTCTTTTCCCCTCTTCTAATTTTATGCTGTGTGCTGATTTACACCGTACCTTGTATCAGGTCCTGACAAAACAATGAAAAGGCTTGGTTCTGCAGTTTTTTGGGGTTTTTTTTCTGTAGGAAAAGAAATTCAATCTATTCACTTCTGTATACTTAAGTCTGAAGATACTTACTCCATTCTTTCAATCTCTGCTGAACGCTTGTTCAAAGCGGTGGTCCTCAATCTGTGGTTCCTGAACTCCTGAGGTCCGTGAGCCATAGATTGTGGGTCCAGAAGAAATATTGCAGTAAATCAATAAAGTTGGGGTAGACCTATTTCCTATTAAATAACAGATCTAAGCCAATAATTGGCTACAACTTGGATGAGTTTGAAATTGTCCAAATAGTTAAATTTAATTTTGTTTAATGTTTTTGGGTTTAAAGGTTAAAAGCATATCTAGGAGTACAAAGGTACACAAGATAATTGCAAATTACTAATAAATAAAATATTGAAAGATTTATTAGCATTTTAGTATTATTAGCATTTTATTAGCATTTGAATTGTAGAAGAGAGGTCCAGTAAATAAGAGAAGAATGTTGCTGTGATTCTAAATGATTTGAGATCTTTTTGATTTATGTTGTAATTATGAATATATGATTTAATATTTAATATTAATATTTTAATATTTTTTAAATAATATTTCGGTCTGTTAAGGGTTGTCCTGTGAATACCAGCCCATTAAGGCGGTGGTATTAGGACAAAATTGAAAGGGATGAGCCAAGCTCTGACATTATTGAACAGCAAAACTCTGGACACACATGGAATGAATTCACACAATTTCTTAAAAAAAACAAGAATTATTAACAAAAAAAGTCAACTCAAAGTCAAAATATTTCAATCAACAAACTCTTTACTATGTAAAAACAATCCAACTAAACTACCAAAGGAGAATTAAAAAATAGGGGGAAGACTAATGGGCTATGTACAAAATTAAACAAGTTGATTAAAAATGATTAAAAATCATGACCAAAAGAGTGATGCAAAATTACCATGCAATATTTTTTATGTTTGAGAACTGGGTTATCTTGAAGAATCGGAAGTGAAAATTTAAGTTAGTCTTGGAAATAACTTAGGCAATAATCAGCATACCTTTAGACAACCATTCACAATGCAAGATCAGATAAAATATAATTTTAATAAAATAATATTTTAAGAATGATTTCCTGAATAAAACCAACCTTCTGGATGACCCATTCTCAGCGGTGTTTAATTAGCTGCCTTTATTTATTAAAATAATACAACCTTTTTGGGTAAATGATCTTTAGCAGGCAAGCACGAGTTCTTAGCTGTTAGCGGTTGGAGCTAACAAAAGAAGCTTATAGCTTATCATCAGAATCAAACACATACCTTTAAAATTCCACTAATAAAAGGGTTAAAATGCATAAGCGTGGACAGCGCGTTATGGCCGATCTTCTGTTTAAAATCACCCTTTAAATAAAATTTGTCTTAACTTAAAAAAAAAACACAAACTGAGCACATATGCTGAGCAGATAATCTGCTAGCACTAAGATAGCTGAGTTTCAACACAAACAAAACCAAACGTCATAAAACGAAAAATGTTTAAATTATTTCATTATAAACTACTTCTCTCTGCCCAAAACACAACCTCTTACATGAACCGTGCTGAGGAAATGTTGTCCGGGGCGACGAAGTTAAAGAAAGGATCCACAGTGAACAAAGGGTTAACTGCAGCTAACCTTTATAGCTGTGGGGTGGGGGGGTTGCAATCATATGCAACTTAATTCAATTTAATTCAGTTTATTTATATAGCGCCAATTCACAACAAATGTCGTCTCAAGGCACTGCACAAAACTCAGGTACATACATTCCAATTAATCCTAATCATTGAACAGTGCAGTCAGATTCAGTTATTTATTCAAATTGGATAAAAAGTTTTCTGTCTAAGGAAACCCAAATTGCATCCAGTCAGTGACTTGCAGCATTCACTCCTCCCGGATGAGCATGTAGAGACAGTGGACAGTCACTGGGGTTGACTTTGCAGCAATCCCTCATACTGAGCATGCATGTAGCGACAGTGGAGAGGAAAAACTCCCTTTTAAACAGGAAGAAACCTCCAGCAGAACCAGGCTCAGTGTGAGCGGCCATCTGCCACGACCGACTGGGGTTAGAGAGAACAGAGCAGAGACACAAAGAGAACAAAGAAGCACTGATCCAGGAATACTTTCTATGGGAAGGAAAAGTAAATGTTAATGGATGTAGCTCCTTTAGTCGTTTCACCTAGAAAGAAAGAACAGATAAACTCTGAGCCAGTTTTCAAGGTTAGAGTCTGAAAGAGCAACTTAGTGCGTATGATCGGTGATCGTATGACACTCTTGGATCCAATTTGAAGAGTTATGTCTGTTTGCCAGCAAAGAGACATTAGCGTGCTGTATCCCTCCGTCCAGTTCCTCTGGGAACCCATGTGGAAGAGGTCAGTTTGTTGGAAAAGCGGTGATTTTATTTGGACAGTGACGTCATGGGAAGTCCGCTGTTACCCCTTTTCCTGGCTGTGCTGGAAGTAGGTTAATGCGATTTATTTTTAAAGTTCCAGAAAAGTTCATACTGGCCTTTCCTTTTGTAACCATGGCTGGGGTCCCAACAATGTGCACTCATTTTAAACAGGATCCTAACGGTTATCAAAACATAATTGAACAATTAAAGCCTTATCACTGAGAAAACATATGTTGAAATGAGACTGTTAAAGAATTAAAAAGCTTGTAGTAATTGCTGCGCTAAAAGCACGTCTATATAATAATTAATGATAAAGCATGACATTAAGACTTCTGTGTTTTACTGTTAAAAGGTTAATGAAATAGTTTAAACTTCTTTAAAGAATTAGTTTTGCATGCAGAATCATTGGTGATTTATTAGATTGAAAGCTTTCCGGGGTTCAAGTTCAAGATATACCAAAAGTAAGGAATATATTTTTGATAAAGAATCTGAGACATGACTTCAGACTTGGTGAGAATTAATGATTAGATTCAATTTGTAGGGTTTATGCATCAAAATTGCATCACATTTCCATTAATACTCATCTTTATACAAAACAAATCAGGATATGTGACTTATTTCTAAGCGAAACATTGATGAGCAACTGAAGTTTTTTGTTGTTGTTGTTGTTAATGGAACTGAATTGCAGTTAAAAACAACTGGATTTTCTTTATGTTGCTTTCTGGTTAATTCATAGTGGTACATAGTTGTGTCTGAATTGATTTCTGTGGTTCTATGTAATGTGATCCTGGTTGCTAGAACATTTTTCAAACATTTTGCTGGATTGCCGCATGGGTTGGACCATGCGTCAGAAGAGGGGTGTTGGTCCCGGTTTTCAGTTGGTTCTCGGGGCCTGGTCCCTGTGCCTAGCCTTTCGCCCGATGGATGTGCCTATGCCTCCGTCCTTTGTTGGAACTCGGCAAACGGGGGTGCCTATTGGGGCCAGCCGAGGAGCTGGCTCCCTGGGAGAGCATTTTGCCACCCAGTCCTTCCGTCCCCATCCCCAGACACCTCCCTCCACCCACTCCATCACACTACCACTCATGTAGGGCCATGGGGTACAGGTGCATCATTGTAGTGCCGCAAGGATTTTCCATCTCTGCGGTCCCATGGCAGCCTGTGCCCCAATTTATTGTGCAACTTAGACACTCATTTATAACATTTGCATGGCATTTAAATGTAGGGCCTTGGGTGTGGGCGCGCTCAGTGGCATCAAGAGGGAGGATATTTTATTACTCTAACCTCTGGTGCCTGCGCTCACCTCTAAGGGTTAAGTTGCATGTAGATATTGAGGGTTCTGGGTGGGGGTAGGGGGGAAGACCATCTTGCCCTCCTGTTCTTTTTAAATGCACACTACAACACGCATCAACGCCACATTTGGCGGTGTGCTGCTCTGCTGACTGTTATGTCCGGGGAGGGGGATCGAGGCCGTGGGCTAGCGGGTGGCATGGGGGGCTGCAGCATGTGGGATGGGGGGGTTGTGTCCTCTTCTTGGATGTGGGGTCACCGGCATTTGTTTTTGTTGCAGTGGCAGTGATGTGGTGTGTCCCTACGTCCCTATGCCGGGGCTATGTCTATCTTTCTGCCACATTGGGTGGGGTCTCTGTGTTTGTGATTGAAATAAAGTGAGTTGATGTGACTGCATTTGAACTGTTCAAAGCAACAGGACAGACAGAAAGAGACAAAACTTTTGTTATATACTTACTTTATTTTGAAAGTTTCAAAACAAGTTTACATCTCCTTGACTTCGGCTCTTAAAATAATCATGTAGTATCTTGGAAAAAATACAGGAAAAAGAAACTTGAATATTCATTTAACAACAATATTTAAAAAAAATAAATAAAATATAATGCATAAATAAGAAATTAAGTAGGCACAACATAGCTTAATAGTAGAGCAAGCACACAGTATGCAAAGGCTAGAGTTCTCAAAGCAGCCGTCACTGGTTCAATTTTTGTTGAGTAGGTGGAGGACAAAGGGAGATGTAAATGATTAAAATGTTTTTGGATCAGTCATAACCCTTTTTTTACAGGTCAGTCCCACTGAAAAATAAATGCACCACAACAAAAAATACTATTTGTTGATTGGGTTCGTGAGTTGGCATTTGGTATGGATCAGCTAGGACATTTGAATTAGCTCTATCTAAAGTGTCAAGGAAATGATATGTTTGTGTATGAGCTGTATAATTTTGTTCAAGCATTTAAAGCTAAGCTCAGTCTGTTCTCCCAACACTTAACCAAAAGGTGCTTCGCATATTTTATTAACACTGACCACACTGGATATACATTTCTGTCAAACTAACACACAAGTCACTGCTCTAACAGACATCCACACAGAGTTCAATTTGTGGTTTTTATACTTTGCCAATACTGAACCAGAACTGAAACTGGGTTCGTTGCCGCTTTTATTTGAAAAACAAGAAAACACCCACATACACCATATTGTCAAAAGTATTGGGTTCCACCACCAAATAATTTATTTCTGGTGTTGCAATAATTTCCACGGCTGGAGGTGTATAACGTTTGGTGTGGAGAAACTAGACTGGCCTGCACAGAGACCTGACCTAAACCTTCTTGAACACCTTTGGGATAAATTAGAGCGGAGGCTGCTATTGTGGTTTTCTCATCTAACTATGAACACACTCCTTAACCTTGTGGAAGATGTTTAGAGAAAAGTTAAAGTTGCTGTTGCTGGGAATGGTGGGTTCATCAACAAATTAGACCTTATGGATTAAGAATAGGGTGTCATCAAAGTTCATGTACATTTAAAAGTAGACAGAGAAATACTTTTGGCAATATTGCGTATGAGTGGTTGACATTCAGGTCAACAAGTTTCCAAACCTGCACAACCATACGCAGAGGATGCTGGATTTAATTTGCTACACTTTGGTCTATTATCATACATTTTCTGTGTGAAACTACTGTAAGTCTTGTTACAGATCAGAACCAACGGGTGATAATCTGTCCTCTGTACTGCACATTTCAACTTCTGACATGATTAACAGAGGTGACCAGCCTGTTTATATCATGCTTCATTGCATAGGTAAGCAATGCAATTCATTGCATTTTATTAGAGAATAGCATTGACAATATTTTTGTGGTATTTCTGTGAAATTTAAATGTGTAGCACAGAAATTAAGTTAATATATTAACTTAGGATCGGGAGCAGGGCCATGCCTCAACCACACCTCTAATTACCCAACACCCTACTTATTCCAAGCTCACCCAACCTTCACAGTCTGTGACTTTCTTTCGACCCCACTCTCCCTGACCCTTAACCTTTCTCACTTCATCCCTCTTCCTTCCCTTCATCCCATCATCCTCATTCCTCTTCCTTCCCTTCATCCCATCATCCTCATCCCTCTTCCTTCCCTTCATCCCATCATCCTCATCCCTCTTCCTTCCCTTCATCCCATCATCCTCATCCCTCTTCTTTTCACTTGTTCACGAACTGTAGTTTTATTTAGTCCCATGCATGTATTAAACAAATGTTGAAATATAACTGTAAAGTCATTTGACCAAAAATATAAAGTTTATTTAGATTAACTGTTAAATATATATTTATATATGTACTTTTTGTTTTAGTGCTAGAGCACACCAATTTTTACAGTTGATAAAAAAAACCTATATATATACACTGCTCAAAAAAATAAAGGGAACACTTAAACAACACAATATAACTCCAAGTAAATCAAACTTCTGTGAAATCAAACTGTCCACTTAGGAAGCAACACTGATTGACAATCAGTTTCACATGCTGTTGTGCAAATGGAATAGACAACAGGGGGAAATCTTAGGCGATTAGCAAGACACACTCAATAAAGGAGTGGTTCTGCTGGTGGGGACCACAGACCACTTCTCAGTACCTATGCTTTCTGGCTGATGTATTGGTCACTTTTGAATGTTGGTGGTGCTTTCACACTCGTGGTAGCATGAGACGGACTCTACAACCCACACAAGTGGCTCAGGTAGTGCAGCTCATCCAGGATGGCACATCAATGCGAGCTGTGGCAAGAAGGTTTGCTGTGTCTGTCAGCGTAGTGTCCAGAGCCTGGAGGAACTACCAGGAGACAGGCCAGTACACCAGGAGACGTGGAGGAGGCCGTAGGAGGGCAACAACCCAGCAGCAGGACCGCTACCTCCACCTTTGTGCAAGGAGGAAAGGAGGAGCACTGCCAGAGCCCTGCAAAATGTCCTCCAGCAGGCCCCAATATGTGCATGTGTCTGCACAAACGGTTAGAAACCGACTCCATGAGGATGGTATGAGGGGCCCGACGTCCACAAATGGGGGTTGTGCTCACAGCCCAACACCATGCAGGACGCTTGGCATTTGCCAGAGAACTCCAGGATTGGCAAATACGCCACTGGTGCCCTGTGCTCTTCACAGATGAAAGCAGGTTCACACTGAGCACATGTGACAGACGTGACAGAGTCTGGAGACACCATGGAGAGCGATCTGCTGCCTGCAACATCCTTCAGCATGACCGGTTTGGCAGTGGGTCAGTAATGGTGTGGGGTGGCATTTCTCCAAGTGCTCGCCAGAGGTAGCCTGACTGCCATTAGGTACGGAGATGAGATCCTCAGACCCCTTGCGAGACCATATGCTGGTGCGGTTGGCCCTGGGTTCCTCCTAATGCAGGCCAATGCTAGACCTCATGTGGCTGGAGTGTGTCAGTAGTTCCTGCAAGATGAAGACATTGAAGCTATGGACTGGCCCGCCTGTTCCCCAGACCTGAATCCGATTGAGCACATCTGGGACATCATGTCTCGCTCCATCCACCAACGTCACGTTGCACCACAGACTGTCCAGGAGTTGGTGAATGCTTTAGTCCAGGTCTGGGAGGAGATCCCTCAGGAGACCTCATCCGCCGTCTCATCAGGAGCATGCCCAGGCGTTGTAGGGAGGTCATACAGGCACGTGGAGGCAACACACAATACTGAGCCTCATTTTGACTTGTTTTAAGGACATTACATCAAAGTTGATCAGCCTGTAGTGTGTTTTTCCACTTCATTTTGTGTGTGACTCCAAATCCAGGCCTCCGTTGGTTAATAAATTTAATTTCCATTGATGATTTTTGTGTGATTTTGTTGTCAGCACATTCAACTTTCTACAGAACAAAGTATTCAATGAGAATATTTCATTCATTCAGATCTAGGATGTGTTGTTTGAGTGTTCCCTTTATTTTTTTGAGCAGTATATATATATATATATATATATATATATATATATGCAGATATATGTTGGAGCCAAGGCCTTCTAAGCTGCAAAAGCCTTATTATATTATGTAAGTATGCTGTTAAATGTATTCAATAAATGTAGTTCATCATAATCCATCCTGTGTGAATAAGTGAAATATTCAGTTGATTTTATCAATTCAAAATAAATTCAATTCAGTTCATTTTTGTAGCGCCAAATCACAAAGTAAACTCAATCGAATCATAAAGACAGGTTCCAAGTCAAGTACATATATTCCAATTGATCATTAAGAAAAAAAAAAAAAAGCCCACCGCAGTGCAAACTGCTAAAGCAGTTACACAGTGCAGTCATACTTTGTCTTTGTAAATTGTTAGAAAATGTAGAAAGTCAGTTCAGAGATCTACTATGTAAGCTACAGATTTTGACCCTCTTTAGTCTCTTTAGCCCATTGACCATAACATTCTATTGAACAGGCTGAGGGTTTTAGCTGGTCTCTTGTTTTGCACTAGATTGGTTTACGTCTTTGCTATCTGGGAGAACTTTCTCTATCATGGCAAACAAGTTCACCTCTAAGATTGCCTCTCTAACTTTTGGGGTTCCAAAGGGGTCGGTTGTGGGTCCATTGTTATTTGCTTTAAATATTCCCCCTTTAGCTGGCATCATTGAATCTTTTAATGACATTTCTCATTATTTCTATGTAGATGGCAACTAACTATACATGTCTTTTAAGCCTCATCAGCTGGGTAGGTTGTCCACCCGAGTCCAATGTCTATTCCAGATTAGTAATTGGCTCTCCAGCAATTACCTTGTTTTAAACATCAAAAAGATTGAATCCATGATTATAGCTCTTCCTGAACTACATACAAAAATCAATCAGGCTCTTGCTTCTTTTTTTTCCCCAACTCCTAAGTCCAGTATTCGAAATCTTGGTGTAATATTTGACTCCTCTCTGGGCTTTGACTCAAATAAAATCTTTGTCTCGTTGTTTGCAAAAGTTTGCCTCAAAACATAACACCACAGCGCTGTAAAAGACAGATATCACAAACGCTTTGTTACTAAGGGTGGTCAATTTGGTTATTGGTTTAGGGGACAATACATTTTTCACACAAAGCCATGTAGGATTGTTGAATTATTTCTCCCTTTTTAATGAACACCTTCATTTAAACACTCCATTTTGCGTTGTTTTCTTTGTCACATATTACATTTTTTGGGATCTGAAACATTTGTGTGACAATCATACAAAATATAAAATCATGGTAGGGGCAAAGACTCTTTCGTCATCACTGTATTTCGCTTAGTTGTAAAACAATTTAATGGAGGACCAGGCATCCATGTTCTTCTCATAAAAATAACAACACCCTGGGTCCTTGCACAGAGAATACTGTGCGGTGCATTCTCTTCAGAAGGGCTACCAACTGGAAAAAAGTGACAGCTTGCTTGGAGAAGTAGAGAAGTTCTTCAGGCTCCGGTTTAATTACAGCATGTACCAGAAGCCTGGTATGGTGTTTGAAGGTAAGGGTGAAGCAAAAAGCAAGATGTCATTATGCAAACACATCCTGCTGTGATATCGGAGGTGCCTCATTAAGAAGCTCTTTGGTCCAGATCCCTTGGTTTTGCCTCCACTGAAACATGCTTTCCTTGATGCATTTCTTTTTTTTTTAAGATATTTTTTCTGCACTAGAGGCCTTTATTTTTCGATTGTAGCTAGACTAGAAAGAGGGGGGGAGATATTCGGAAAAGGTCGCCAGGTCTGGGTCGGCTTCAAGGACTATAGCTTCTATGTGTTGTCACGCGTTTAACCCCTACACCACCAGCTTTGCGCCCTGATGCATTTCTGTATTTCATGGTTAATGTGCAAATCTTTGTCGACACAGTAGGTGAACATTGTCTAGAGGATAGAGTTGAGATCAGCTTGATGTGTAGGCTTACAAGTCAACTACAAATCATTGACTGGGCAGGGTGTACTGTTGTTTTTAAGTCATAGACCTCCATTACTCAAGTTTAATACACCCACACAACCACCACATTCACAGGGCAAATCTCACTCCAAGCTCTACCAACAAATCTGTCACATGGACGGTACCCACTAACGTCAGAGTAGGTTGACTGTCTAGAAAAGCGATAGTATCAGCAAATGTTGTTTTTGTAATATTCAATTTCACATCTCATTTTAATCACCTTTAAAACTCACTTTTTACTTCAAAAGTGTTGAATATGCCCTGCCAAATTACAGCCTATTCATTTAGGTCTAAATGTCTTTATTCTTTCTTCAAAAGGAGATACTGAGACATCAACAGGTTCTCCTACTGCATGTCTTGATCTTGGTAGGCATGTACAGGTTATCTCTGAATTGAGGTGCCCAGAAGATGTCACAGAGTGCTGTACTTACCTGTTAAAATAATTTGAACTCTGCCACAAAGTGCAAGGCAACATGCTCACTTATGCGCTGTGCTCTGCGCACAACCCAGTCCCGCTCTGTCATCAATCAACACATGACGGGTTTTCAGAGGTTCTGCATTTCAAAAAAAAAATTCAATGAGCTACTGGGAGATTGTGGAAGCAGTCTGTATATCTCGGTGCTGGATCTTATACATCTGAATTCAATGTTTTGAATGGGGGAGTGAACACGTTTGGCAATATAGTCTAAAAACTTCTCCCACTTTAATCAGAAGAGCCTACTAAATTCAGACATATCAGTCATTTACAATATCACTGTTATTCTGTTGGACTGTTCACTAAACTAAGTCCCTTTAAAAAAAGAAGTTCCAGCGTGCAACTTATAAAATACTTTGCGTAATTTATGAAATTAAAGTTGGAACACTTGAAAATGAAATCAATTAAAATTTGACCAATGCTAAAAAACCTTGTGGAAATAATCCACCCTTAGTTCCAGACAATAAAAAGCTTTACAGGGCAAAGGACCATCCAGATTAAACCATGAATGCTTTAAGAGTCACGATTTTTAATCTTGGGTGTAAGAAAAAAATCTTTATATTTAACTTAAAATTCAGTAAATAAAAACAAAGATTCTTCAGTGTAACCCCTGCCGTGACAACACCATTATACTTTTAACATCCTTGCCCCCAGCAGATTCGTATTTCAGTTGACTTATAGAGTATATAGTGTATGTTACATTTTGGAATGAGTATGATCTTAGGTGGTTTTCATATAACCCTGGCATTTTAACAGGATTTCATTAGATCTAGTGTATGTGGTACACTCTACTGGGCCACAGGTGGAGGTTGTTTCAGAGAACACCCAACATGCCTTCATATGACCAAAGTTTACAAATGTGCAGCCACATCCGTTATTCCAACGTGCCAATTAAATCAGAACTATCGAGGATTTAAACAAGGCAGTGACATTATTCTGCATAAATGACAATAATGACACCACAACAACAATTACATCTGACTTTTTCACAAGTTTTATTAAAAGGTGAACATATCTGTTTTTATTTACAGTATCGTAAGATGAAGACGTGTCATCTCGGAGTTTCAATAAAAATAGGACCAGAAAGAAGAATTAGAAATCAATCATAATAAATGTGACAACGGTTTGCAAATTGCGATGTAAAAATACCTAAACTGGACCAGTGTTAAAACTATCTCCTTAAATCCTATCAGCATTCCTCTCACTACCAATCACACAGACTCTCTGCTGGACTCCGCTTCAGAGCTAACAGGAGAACTTACCAAGACGCCTGACTGAATCTAAAATTTTAAATTTTTAAGGTGAATCCCAACTTCTGATCAGAATAACAAAAATGGCAACAAATACAGAAGCAGTTTTTTGGAAGAAATCTAAGACCTATAAGTTTCTCCAGAGACTTGTGTTTATTCTACAGAGTATTCTACAAACCTTAATCCTTCTTTTTTTTCTTCTTTTTTTCCTTTTTCTTTTTCTTTTTCGATTTTTTGTTTTTAGACGATTTGTCATCTTCACTGCTGTCACTGCTCTCAGCTTTTTCAATCTGGTGTTTTTCTCTGTTGTCTTTAGATGATTTATCACTGCCGTTTGTTTTTTCATTGCCTTTCCCATGCTCCTTTTTCTCCTGTTTCACTGTAATGCTTTGAGGTGGAGGTGTTAGTCCTCGGCTGACAGTTATAAGCATCCTCTCCTTTTTCATCTCTTCTTTTAAGCAGATATTTCCCTGCTCAGACCTGCTGTCATGGTGCGTGCTTCTTTGATCCTTCTCATTCCTCAAATTCCTCTTGAGGTCTCTGTCAGTCTTGGAAGCTGAATGGGAGTGTTGACTGCTGGTGCTGCTGTGGCCTTTAATGTCTTTAGCATTTTTGTCCAACTGCTAAAAGAAGTAAAAAGACAACACATCAGGCTGGCTTGAATAAAACAGAAATTTTATTATCAACAGGAAACATTTTTAAATTTTAGCTGCCAAATGAAGCCTAATAAACCCAGTTAACTGAGAGAGCTTGAGGTGTAACATTTTAGCCACACACCATTCACAAACTCATGTTTTAATTTCGGCTTCCTAGAACAGTCTAGAGCATGTTGAGGACCGAGTCACATGTGAAGTAAACACCATGCAAGCTGCTTTTTGTTCGTCATCTTGCAGATCTTAGAACACCAGCAGTTTACTTTCTATGATGGTTTAAGTGTAAGAGCTGACATTAAAAGTACAGCACCACAGCATAGCAACAGAAAGGTCAGTAGTGTTAATGCATAAGCTGCACTGCCACAGTTTAGCAATGTGCCTGCAACATGAACACCTGAGTATGAAGCCAGCATTGTTTTCATTTTATAATATGAAAGTCTATCACAAACTGTCCAAAGTCTGTGTGTGCAGCTTTTGTGTAAAATGAATTGGCCTCTTAACGCAGCTGCTGGGATCTTATGTTCTGAAAGGTTCCAACACATTTTCTAAATTAACATTCTATACATTTGCAGACTGAATGGACATTTTTATCTGTAGGTCCAACATTTTCTACAAAATCAGATATAGATACCACTACAAAAACTATTAACCAGTTGACTGTTTATAATGCAGTTTTGAATTGCCCATCCATCTATCCAATCAGTAATCCATATACAATTATTCTAGGTTTGATAGTTTATGAGTTGGAGGGACAGCTTTTTTCCTTTTTTTTTTAACGTGTCCTGTGCGGCAGAGTAGCGCTCAGAGTTGTTGTCTGAGTGCCAAGAAACAGCCCAACACATTTACTTTCACAAGTGGAGCATTACAGCTAATGCTTTAAAGCTCTGCTTGATATTTATAAAAAATATGGTTTTAGAAACTGCTTCGGATTATTTCAATTGTTATGGACAAGGAGACAGAAATAAAAAGAAAAAAAGGAAGCACGAAATAGAGAGGAAAGAAAGAAGGATGAAGAGAATACAAGATAATACCCTGTTTGCTTCTAGACCTGCAGAAACATTCATATTAACAGCTTTTTACCAAAAAGTGCACGGTACTTATGAATGCACTCACACCTGTGGGTCTGAGTGTGAGCACACTTGTGTATACAAGGTTTCTCCATAAAAATATGCAATAGCGAGTGTGAGGAGCCACAGACCTGCCCCCCTGAACCTGAGACAGATACAGAGGAGAGCCGGGCCACAGATATCCAAAGGCCCCCCAGAGCACACCGCCAGGACTACCGCAACCCCACCAGATGAGAGCGGGGGACAATCCAATTTTTCAAACGGTCAAGTGATGGAGACGCAACACACTGAATCTTGCCATATATGGTTGACACAGAGCCTTTACCTATTGGGTTCATTTCCAAACATTCATCTAGCTATGTTTTTGGGGCAACGTTACCCTTACACATTTTATGCCTCTCCTATGCGACTGTTGGAAGGATGGTTCTATCAAAGATGGGGCAAAATGAATATTTGACTGTATAGAAGATGCAGTTAGTACCTGTCTGCATTTAAAGTGAGTCCTAAATTTGAACCATATTTTCAAAGAGCCTTGGACCACCACATTATTTGCGCAATGACATTTGCTCAGTGGTAAAGGGCCACATATCAAAGAGCTAAGTGAGACTGGATTGCTAGATTGTTGTTCCAGGTGGACCCAATTCGGAGTTTCAGAGTCCAAAGAGTCTGTAAACCAGTACAACAACTTGTAGATGTTGGTAGCCCAATAATAATAAAGAAAATTAGGTAGAGATAGAAGTCCTCCTTCTGTTTTTCTAAGTGTTCTTTCCTAATTCTAGGGATGTTTTTGTTCCAAATGAACATAGAAATATGTTTGTTCAATTCTTTAAAAAAAATTGTTAGGAATGAAGACTAGGTATAGTTTGAAACAAATATAAGAACCTTGGCATGATTGTCATCTTTACCGAATTGATTCTTCCTACAAGAGAAAGAGGGAGCTTTGACTACCTTTCCATATCCAGTTTGGCCTTCTTTAGTGCTTTAGTAAAAATTTTATTAAACAAGCAATTGTACTTGTAATTGTAATATGTTACACAAACACACTATCTTTGTTGACTGTAAAGGGGAAGCTATTAAAAGTAATTTGTCAAGCTTTAATTAAGCATTATTTGGGAATAATACACTTTTGGATAAATTTAGTCTTTAGCCAGATGCTTGCCTCAATTTTTCTATAAGATTTATAGCAACTGGGATTGCAGTACTGGGTTTTGAAAGAAAAAGGATGAGGTCGTCGGCATAAAGGGACAATTTGTTCACTTGCCCGGTTCTTTGTATACCGAGGAAGTGAGCCAAGTCCCTAATCTTGATTGCCAAAGGTTCAATAGCAATATCAAATAAAAGGGGGCTTAAAGGGCCCCCTTGTCCAGTACTACGTGAAAGGGAAAAAAAGATAGACATGACCTTATTAGTTTTGCACTGACACGTGTGGTGCTGCATATAGAATAGTAATCCAAGAGCAGAAGACTGAACTGAATCCAAACTTTTGAAGAGATGTAAACAAGAAATTATACTCTATTCTGTGAAATGCTTTTTGTGGGTCTAGAGAAAATACTTTGGGTTCGAGATTATTTCGCTGTCAGAAACATTGAAGACACGTCGCATATTACTGGATATCTGCCTGTCTGCTACAAAGCCGGTCTGGTCTGGGTGAATGAGTTTCAGAAGGACACCTTCAAGTCTGCCAGCTAGGATTTTTGCAAGAATCTTATAATCACAACACAGCAGACTAATTGGACGGTATGTTTATTGTGTTTAAAGAATTTCTGTTCAGAATAAAATAACCCATTCCAGATTTTATCAATCCAAGTATTTTAGATTGTGAACTAGTGATCGTGGAAAAATTCAAATAGGTCATCCTGTTTAGTATCTGTTGTTCTATGTGTGTCCTAAATCAGCTTGTTGTCCATGAAATGTCCAGTTCAGACTAGAACTACTCTTGCCAGCTCAGCATGCCACACTTAAGAGACGCCAGGAATGCAGGGCCCTTCTCTGATATGATCGTGTACCCAAGAGAAGATACCTCTCTTCTCTCCAGGGCATCACATCATGTTGACCTTTTAAGCATCTGATGCTCTAGGACTGTTTTATCTCCCTGTCTCCTCTGTATTGTGAACTACAATCTCAGCCTGTGAAGATCTGTAAAAGGTCTGTGTGTTCCCGTCTGCAGCGTAGCGAGCAGACTGAGACACTGGTTTGGTTGTATCCGCTGTCCGTTCTCAATTCTTGCAAGAATTAATAAAAGTGCTACTTTGATTCTCACCGTTCTCTTTGTTAAGTGAATTTATGAAGGTGCATTTTGTTTTTTTCCATTAACAACTATAGAAAATCTAATGTGGTCTGAAGTTCTGTGTTAAGTAGCCCTTTAATTCAGGACAACTTCACATGACGTGAACAACATACAAACAAGCAATAGAAGTCATTGGGGTCCACATGATTTAGTGTCCAATGAAATGTGCACCACAAACCTGTGCAGATTGCTTCATCTCCTAATAATGGCCACAGCCACATTTACAAGACAGAATAAGAACATCCAGCACAAAGATACTCACACTTTGGTGGCTTGTTGCATGGCTCTCTGCAGAATTCAAATCTCTAATGAACTCCTGACATTTCTGGCAGAAAAACCCAACAACTGGAGAAATAAAACCCAGTCCTGGAAGCAGACAAGAAATACTGCAAAGTGTGAAGGAAATAATGTACACAAAATGAAAACCTACAGGGAAAACTTGTTACCTTCATGTCTTAGCAACTCCTCCAGTTCTTTTGCTAAGGATTCAATTTGTCTCATTTTGTCTCTTTTCTTCTCTTCATGGCCACCTGACTGTAAATCACAAGGTTTACTTTTAAGAACATGTAGGACAGAAAGAGTTTCAACGTTTGGATGTTTTTTCTCATGTCCACGGTACCTTCAGTTTATCAGATGAAGTCTGATCATTACTTCTAGTCCGTTTCTCCTTTGTTGCTTAAGGAAATTAGACAAAATACATTTCAAAGTAAAGAAAAAACCCTGAAAATAGCTAAGGCATGAGACAAGGTTGAAATTATTATTATTGGCATTTTCCTTTATTTTGCCTTTAATTTAAATTTGTTTTACCGTTACATTTTTGTTTTTTTATGTGCACTCTTTGCTTTGTTCAGCAGAGCTGCATAAATTCCTGGAAGATAAACTGAGCGGCATTAGTGTCAAATATGTAGCTATAGCTGCCTAAAAAAAGCTAATTGGCTGGATAGTGAAAATTTCAAACCTGTTGTAACAGACAAGTCAGTAAAATTAAAACAGTTTCAGGAAAAGGTGCTAACCTTTGATCAGAGATTGGAGAGACTCCAAAGCTTTTCGTACGTTTGGATCACTCAGTGTCGCCACTACAGTATCTGAACTGAACAGTGCAGGGGACACATCATTACCCTCCTTTTGGCCTTGAGTCTTCATCAACATCTTGCCAATATCCGATGTTCCACTTAGACCATTTAATATATTCTTGATTTTCTCACACTCCATACTGTCCAGACTAACAGAGGAAAAAGCAGATAACGCCATCTGTTGGGGTTTTTTAGGATTAACCAGATTACTGAACCCACCGAACAGAGGCATGTTCTGCTGACTGCCAACACTAGAACAATTAATTTTTTCAACTTTGACATGGCCTGTATTCTGAGAAGATGCTTCAGCTCCATACAAGAAAGACTCTTCATCCTCCAGCTCCTTGGCTTTCTGTACCGAGATGTCCTCCTGACTTTTGTCCTTGAGCCAAGAAAAGTCACTGCCAACTATATCATGAGGAAGCAACATGCTGTCGCTTTCCAGCAACGTTAAGTTGTCTTGGCTGTCATGCTTTTGAATTTTGTGCTCAGCAGAAAAACTCTCCACCTTTTTGGTTTCATTGGAGGCCTGTAAAAAAAACAAAAACAATTAATTATAGTAAATAAGTGGAAATATTTAAGTGGTCTGGTAACTGCCTGAACAAAGTCCATTTCAGTATTCTTTTGTGAGTGCAATACTTATCTTACAAACCCATGAGATTTCATGCTTTACGGTTTTACCTTCACATTCTTTTTTCACAATACATAAATTTCTGTACTTGAAAAGAAGTTTGGATTTTTTGAAGTTCCAGGAGACGTTATGACCAATGAGTATTTTAGATGCAGACCACCATATTGCCTTTAATATTTGCTTCTCTGGCTTCACAAACATATGTAGTTGAAGTACATCACAATCCTTGTCCATAGGGTTTAATTTGAAATTCAAATGAACATGTTCATGAGTGGAGCTCACATTTTTGATAACAGACTTGAACAATGCTGCTTTTTATAAGGAAGGAACGTTGAGAGACTGCGGCTCATCTCTACAACATTTAATGGCAATGTGTTTCAAAGTGAATGGAAGCTTTACATTGTATTTTATTTTTTAAATGTGTCCTATAGCGGCGTTTCAGGCATACCATATAGAGCAGATAGTTGTCTACATGTGCTAGGGCATTTGTGCTATACAAAAGATATGAAAAGGCAGTTTAATAATTGCTTGATTAATTTGATTAATTCTGGATTCAATCCAGCATCAGAGTGGGCAGGCGACTAGATGTTATAGTAACCTGTGTTTGTATAACCTTTAACCATTTGAGTAATTTTGTGTTAGTGCGTGGGTGTGTGTAGAGATAGGTGCGTTGAGTAAGTGTGTGTGAGTGCGAGGTTGTCACCCACGCACATTTGTAAATGTGGCAAGAACAGTAGACCTGCAATCCACAGCACCTATGAGCAACACAGGGAAAATAGCGTGGCTCCAAAAAGGCAGTAGCAGTCCCAGGAAGCCAGACATAAACACCACCCCAGGTCAGCAATACGGCCAGCACAGAAGATGCCAGCAAGACACAGGAGCAGCAGCCCCCAGGTCAAATAAGTAAAGCGAGACGCAAGACCCAGAACCTGTTCCCAAACCCAGCCACAGGGCCACCCCCAGCCGTGCAGGCAAAGCACAAGAACAGGTCCCCCAGGTGGCCTAGGGCTCGCAACAACCCCTGGCAGCAAGACCACCCGGCACCAAGGAGGGATGACCCTTGCCTGGAGAGAAAGCCCAATTCTCAGGGCACATCGTTTTCAAACTCTCACTGACTTTCATTTCTGAGTGGAAGTAAAATACAGGTATAATTCAGTCAGATGATAAATAATGACTAATGTTTGGTTAATTTCAGTGTTTCATGTGTTACAGAGAAATTCAGCTAGGCTTCGATTAAGGTTCAGCTACACAACGGGATAGTTTTAGCTGGAGATTATATTTGGAAATGAATAATTCAGTCATCTTTATTCCTTGATGTTGATGCTGGGAACATCACCTCAAAGAAGAGAGAAGCCTGACTGCAGAACATGTTGATAAGCTCACCCTTTAATACTGTTATTTAAAATCCTTGCAAACATTGTCTAAAGGATGGTTAAAAATATTTAAGTTAGATTACATTTGGATCTTTATTGACTTCTTAGCAGTTGAAAATAAATATATTTAAATGTGTCAGGTACTTCATGTTTGTTTAAAATAGGCCTTTAAACAAAATACCACAACTGCTGCTAGCTTCTCACACTCTCACCGGCCTTGCCTCGTTTATGTCCGTCATTAATGCATGTAACACGAGAGAAAACATGGAATGTATTTAGAGACAACTTTGATGGAAATATTGGACTTTCAGTGTCAGCACCAAACGAAGCTGTTGCTTCGCCTTTGACTTGTACACTCCTGTCAAAATGAGTAACACAATGTAGGCGTGTTAGTGAGTTCCATCCACTTCTTTCCAACTAGCTCTATACATGCACCTACCCTCTAAATTTATAATTTCAAGAATATCCTTTGCAATTGACTCAAATGCTGATTTGATGTTCTCCTAATTGGGAAGAGTTTGACAACACCTCATTTACAGAAAGCATTTTCTAATAAGTTATTTTCAGTTGAGAAGGGAGCAGAAAGGAAGAGCACACAGAGCACCAAAAGAGATGGTTCAGGTTGGTGTGCAAGCTTTTATGTTTGCTCCACCACTAAGTTGTGTAAACTATCAATATCTTCACAGAAATTGTATTTTTCTGCCCACAGAGCAAGGGAAATATGAAACTTCTGCAGTGTTTCACTTTTTCCATGTTGTATGAACTATCAGTGGTTGTTGCACTCATATAGTTAGGGTTATGGTTATGTAGGGTAAGTGTAAGTTTTCTGAAAATTAGAAAATTTCATATTATAGTTACATCAATACTTTCCAAAAAATCCAAACTGTGTGTGTAAAATATTGAAATTTCCTATATGTTTTAAAACATCGACATTGAGAAAATATTGTCACCTAGTGACCTGAATTGAACATTATTAATAATTTCTGGTGGAATTTCAAATAGGCATCTGAAGCACAAAGCAAACATATCAATGAACTAGAGACATTTTCCCATGTGGAATGGGCTAAGATTCCTCAGGCACATCGCTAGAGCCTGGTGTCGGGTTATGCATCAAGTTCGTAGTAGGTCATTACAGCAAAAATGTGCTCTGCAAGTAATAAAGACGCTTGATATGAAGAAGTTGAAGAATTTTGAGAGCACAGTAGTCTTTAAAAGTGCCAATTTCTGTTGAATTTGAAAAAAATAAAATTAAAAAAAAGCTTCAAATATTTCTGTTGAGCTGTTGGAAATGTTTTTTTTTTCCATGTGTTGGTGCAAACAGCTGCTAGTTTATATATTTTGCCAATCCATGCAGTAAGGATTGATTAATTCTACGTGCAACTGTTAGTATAGATGCACATTCTCTTTGATGTCCTCTATCTAATTTGGAGTTTTATTTATGTTACTAGTATGTAAGATACATGTTCATCTTCAAGAGTCATGTCAGCAATCAGAACTTAGCTGCAGAGAAACAGCTCTGAATTATTAGGCCAGCCTCCTTACAGCAAAACGGTCTTTTCTGCCAAATTACTTATTGGTAAAATCTAACCTGATAAAAAATGTGTTGGTGAAAGAATCTTACCCGAGTACTGAGGATGGCATCTTTGAGCGCTGGTAACCGTCCTTCCAAATCTTTGCTTTTCATGACCATCTTCAGTCCTTCCAATAAACAATTTCCTGTCAAATTGTTACTGCTGCTGCTAACACTGCTACTTCTACTGTGGCCAGGGCTCTTCTTCCTCATTTTTTTAATGCCATGGGTCTTTTCACTACTGGCACTCCGGGATTTTGACCTTCTAACTTTGCTCTTACTTCGTTTGTGATTCTTTTTACTCCAACTTCGGCTCCGACTGCGAACCCTGGGTTTGCTTTTAGCTCGACTCTTTCCACGAACACAACTTTTGCTCCTTCCTCTGCTTCTGCTCCTTGCTCTGCTTTTGCTCCTTGGTCTGCTTTTGCTCCTTGCTCTGCTTTTGCTCCTTGCTCTGCTTTTGCTCCTTGCTCTGCTTTTGCTCCTTGCTCGGCTTTTGGCTCGAAACCTGTCTGGACTTTTGCCTCGACTTCGGCTTCTGCTCTTGTTCCTCACAACATGCTTTGGGAAGCGTAGATCTACTTTCACTGCTTCTTGCAAGTCTTGAGCAGATTTCAACGCATCAACCAGATTGTATGTCATATTCCCTTTCAGATAGTCTGGTAGAGGTTTGTTAGCTGCAATGCATCTCAGGAATTCCTCTCCAGCCCGGTCACTAGAAGTGAATAAACATGCATTTCAAACACAAGTAAGGAAATAAAAGTACATCATTTCTCCTGGTCCAGCTTAAGTTACTCTTCAGACACAGACCTGTTGTCTTGAGGATGGCGTTCCACAGGTGCAGGATTCCACTGTGGGGCCTGATGGTGTTCTGTTGAAGGGACAGTCTGCTGGTTGCCTCCCACTGTCATACGGTCTATAGAGAAGTTGCTAAAATGGGGCTGACAGTATCCACAAATCATGTTATAGTGCCATACAACATAGAACTTTAACAACTAATAGTATGAGGGAAAGTAATATGTGGAGTACAAAGGGCGTCTAATTGTATTTTGCTAGTCCATCTCCTTTCAAATAATTCCTAATAGGTTAAGCTGTAAAAATGTCATTTATTTTAAACATGCAGGATGTTTTAATTGTTAAAACTTTAACCATGCACTATTGGCCTTACTCTGCCTGAGAAGACAATAATAAAGCTCAAACAAACATAAAAAGTATTAAGAAAATACATAGTAAATCACAAAGACAAAGAATTAATACTCGAGATGGCCCACTTGACCAGCCAATCACTAAATTAAAGATGTAATTGGAGGCCATCATATAAGTCGATCATTCATCTCAGCATGGCCAAATTCAGGTCATTCTTTGCATGTACAGAGAAATATTCTGTGCTGGAGATGTATGTTCCTGCTAAATCGAGTCTAGGTGATTTGTAACATCCTTGATTTCAACCCCTAACCATTTCAACAATTCAAAGTGCTTTACATGAATGCAACATAAGAAAAGAAAAACAAAGAGAGAGAAGCACATTTCAGTGACACAATAAAGGCCTGTAGAGAAATGTTGGATTAAAGATTAAGATTAATATTTCAGTTAATAGATTAAACAGAACACCCAAAGACAACTCTGTACAAATGGGGTGTTAACTTTGATTTAAAAGAGCTCAGAGTATACAGTCTTCTGGGAGTTTGTTCCAGATAAGTGAGGAATAAGAACTGAATGCTGCTTCTCCATGTTTGGTTCTGTGTACATTTGGAAATGTTTTTGCTTGCAGTAATGCTAGATTAATATAGTATATAGTATTAATATAGCCACAAATAATGGGTTGTATGGGTTGTAAATGAACACAATGCAAAGTAAAAATAAAGACAACTCAGCATAAAAGAGGATAAAACATACAGTTAGTATAGGATCAATGAGTACTGATATGGTATATTACAAATGTCCAACTGAAACCCATTGCTTTGAATAATAACATGGGCTGCTTAAGTTAATTTACATTACTGTTTCTTAAACTTATGCCATGCTGTAAATAAAACTTATTTGGGTGATGCAGGTCTGGCTAAGAGACAACTTACTTAACGTCACCTTAGAAAAATAAGAGCTGCAGGTCAAAAGTGCAAATTTGTTGAATTGCACTTTGTGTAATCACCATAGAAACCACAACTTGTATGTCTTGCATTTCAGTGGCAAAGGAAGAAATGCTTCGATATAATAATCACTTCCCAACAATCTGATGATGCAGCAGTTTGATCACCACCTAAGCCAAGCTGCAACAATTTTTTTTGGAGATGAAATTCCACAGGATGGTCACAATCCTGAGAAGCCATACCAACATACCGCACACATATGCCAATATACAGAATTTGTCGAAGTGCTTCTCAAATGTGACAGCAATGACCCAATACAACTGGTCCATATAATGCTATGCTATGCTGACAAGTGTGTTCACATCAAACTTTGGAACGCTTTGTACAGTGCCAGAGTTCAGTTTCTACACTGATGGAAGCCTGATCTACTTTCCTATTAATGCAGCTAATAGTTATTTGACCACTCATGGAACTTTTGTCCCCAGATGGTCAATTAATTCTCAAATATAAACAGAAATTAATGAATCTTATTAAAAATATCCCACAGAAACCCATGCATGCTTGCACATCTGAAGCTTTGATTAACAACCTGGGTTGGATACGGTAATTTAAATGACTGTGTTTTAATTTTCAGACGATGACATCACAGAAACGGTAACATACTCCACCCTAAGGTCATAGAACCTTGAATTCAACAGGCTTCAAAAATCACTTCATGACCTCATGTTTAGACCCAGGCAACTGTTTTTTTTTTTGTTACACCAAAATATAAACCAACATTGGAAGCAGTGACAGTAGCTTTAATCTGCAACACAAGTATGACTTCAGAAACATAAGACTAAAATAGTTTTGATTTTGTATAGATTCAGAATAAAATCAAAAACACAAGAAACATTACATGAAAGCTAAAAACACATCGAAAACTCTATTGTGTTCCATGGGACATTTTTTCTAACCTAGACAAGATGCTATATTGCCAAAAGTATTCATTTACCCCTTTATATCAATGAATTCAGGTGTTCCATTCAAATCCATATCCACCAGTTTTTAAAATCCACAAATAGGTCACTCTCAGGAGCTCAGTGAATTCCACCTTGGTGTCATTCTACCTGTGCAATAAGTCTTGTCATGAAATTTCCTTGGCACTAAATATCCCCAATTCACCTGTTAGTAGTATTATAACAAAGTGGAAATGAATGGGAACGACCGCGAAGCAGCCCCGAACTGGCAGGTCACGCAAAATCACAGAGCAGGACTGGTAGATGCAGACCTTCACACTTCATGTGGCCTTCAGATTAGCTCAACAAATTAGCTTAACATCATATGACCCTTCTCAGAGTTCAAGTAGGTCAACGCATTGCAGCCATGCCTTTAGAGCAGAATAGTTTTGACTCAGTTATCCAATACTGTTAGTGTTTAAATATCACCGGGTGGTGTTAATAACTCTTGATCTGAAAATGGTGTTTCACTCCTTTTCCAGCTCTGCATGAGCAGATGATAGCTGATGATGCAGATGCAGCTGATTAGGACTGTGACAAGCCTTCACTAGCACCACTGATTAAAACAGTGTTACTAAATGAAGATTGTGATATTAGAGGATCTGTTTGCTGGGACAGAAGGAAACACAATATAATTTGTGTGGTTATACTGTCTCCATGTATTGCTGTCAATCACAAAGACACAGAACTAAAAGGTGAGGTGCTCTCAGGCTATATAAAAATAAAAAAAATACAGTTTTTTTTTAAGAGAACCAGTTCAGAACTTTTCTAGCACTAGCTTTTGTTAGGAAATAGAGCTACTATGCTGCAAAAGCTCTAATATAAATGGGTGGCTGAGTTAGATGTGACAGAACTTGACAGGGCTGCATAGAGTGCTGACCTCAACCCGATCAAACCCCTTTGCTATGAATTAGGGGATACAAATGCACCTCAAGATGAACGGGCAGACATTTCCATAAACACACGCCACCTTTTGGAAAGCCTTCCCAGACAGGTTAATACTGTTGCAGCTACAAATAATGGCAAAACATCATATTAAACCATATGGATAAAGACTAGGATGTCAATTAAGTTCAGATGTGGGTTAAACAAGTAAACAAGCTAAAACATTTGGCAATAAAGTGTCCATTTTAAACCAAGACAAATACATGCAAAGAATCATTTTAAAATGGTTATTTTTTGTTGTAAGGATGTAATTTAAGGTTGTTACAAAAGCTCACACAAAGAAAAAATACATCATTACTGGTACAATTGCAAGATTCTTAAATTACCTAAAACAAGTCACAATACATGATAGAGAGAGCCATTGGTTGCATTAAACAATAAGTACATCAAAAATGTTTGAGAAAAAAAAATATTGTGGAGGAAAAAAGCATTAACGTGGCAGTACACAATCAAACATAAGAAGTATTTCTCTTAAAAATTACACTTTAGTAAGTGCTTTTTGGAAGTTGTAGAAATCTCTTTTAACCAATGTATATTCGATATCCCAATATCCTCAAAACTACAACAGTTTTAAGGGGCATAACTACTTTTGCAAGGTGCTGTATCCAAGGAGTGCAGAGGGACAGTTGAGTTGGCTGTTCCATTTGATAAAAAGTCAATAGAACCGGGGATACTAAATGTAAAAGAACAACTTATCTAGAAACGAGTGAATAATGCTAATAATGATCACATAAATAATCCAAATTTTTATACATGCATTGGTTTCTCCAGTGCTGCGTAATCCACAGCACAAACCACTGCAATATCAGTACATCTCAAGTCTTCTTTACCAACTTTAGAACCAAATAATCTCTTCAGGGGGTTCAGTCCAGTTTTTATATTTTACCCTGCAAAATATGAGAAACACAAATGTATTCAACCTCTTTAACACCTTAACCGGGTATAATTAAGAATATAAAAATGCCAAAACAATGATACAAAAATCTATTGATGAAAACAAAACTGAGGATTAAACTAACCTTACATAATAGGTAGGTAATGTTTGCAGAGGAAAATGTCTTAACTGAATATCAGCATTAATATTTAAAAGGTGAGCTTCAGAACAGTGCTATTAACAACAAATGTTCATGTCAACTTACCTTCTCTGGTACATAAACTGCCCAAGTTGTCCATTCCTTCAGGGAAAAATAGCCGTTAATCGCTATGAAAGGAAAACCAAAATACGTAAATGAAATGCAACCACAAAATCTCGCCGGCTGAAAACCCTCCAAACCGACAAGTATGGACTGCACGTCAAGCAAAAGTGTCATTTGAGTATGCTTTAATATCTTTTATAATAATTTTATGATCATAGGTCAGCATAAAAAAAAAACAAAAAAGTTGTTTAACATTTATAGGTACCTCTAAATGTATGTACTTTATCACCTATTCATGCAGACACACAAAAACAGTGATTACTTACTGTATTAACTTGCTCCAGTCTAACAAACTTTATTGTAACACAAAGAACAATGTCAACCTAGCTTTTCTACCCTGTTCATGGCCAAGCACTTTGCTGACCATTTCTAAACAACTTAATGGTCTTAATATTTTGTTGGAGTCTGCCTAGAAAACCTTCAAAGGGAGGCACGCCGGTAGCATCATGATGAGATGCCTGAACCACCTCAATAAGGAGGAGCAGCGGCTCTACTGCGAGTTCCCCCAGATGACAGAGCTCCTCACGCCATCTTTATTGCCCCTATTTCACAAGTCCCTACTCGGAGCGGTTTGGTACAGGTTTACTCGCTTATTAGGCTTTTCCATTAGTAATGGTCACATGGAGCGATACTACATTGTAATACCAGTGGGCGCGCTGTTCCAAGTGTGCTGAGTCGTGCTGAAAATGTGACATTAGAAGACTGTCCGTCGCTGATCGGGTAGGGATTGGCATCGCTGGTCACAACATACATATTATAATAACTTATAGGGCTGTGTTAAAAAAAAAACAAAAACGATTTTCCAATTCTGAATCGATTCTCATGTTAATTTCTAAAAATCCGATTCAAGTAACCAAAGATCGTTTTTAAAAAGTGTATTTTCTACTGTGAACATAAAAGTGTGAGCTCTGGGAGGTGGCAATAACGCACCACAAAGCTGTTTGCCAACCGCTACGATACAGGAAGAAGAACGAGGACAAAGGTGAGCTTGACAAAAGCGAAGGGATTTGCAAGACATGCCGAGTGAAAGTGAAATACTGTGGACAGACGACCAACCTAAGGAATCACATGTTGCGACATCACCAAGAACCTCTGTCCAAGCCTTCTACAAATGGTAAACTGTACATACAGAGCAATAACTATTTGCTTTGAAGCCAGAAACCACCCTTTGTTTACCTGTACCCTGGCTGAGAATGTATTTGTTTTTGCTTATGTTAATAATGAAAATAAAAGTGCATTTGTATTTAACAGAAACATCTTTTAGGTGAATTTTTATATTTTAATATTTTAATAATGCACCAGGTCAGTCCAAATAGCCGCTCTAGGCATCTCTGGCATCATCTGTTTTCTACCCTGGATTTATTTGGGTATTCTGCCTCACAGCATATTTGTGAAAGCCACTGTCTCAACATTCAGGGAGATGGTTTGGTCCTTACAGCCGCCATTAACTACCATTACTTTTTTATTTGCTGTTAAATGTTAATATACTACTAGTATCAATATGTTGCATAACTACGCAGTGATGTAATTCAGGTAACAGCTAAAAAATTGTTCTTCATACCAGCAATCCAATTTGAGATCAGACCAGATCAGATCCAAAAGAATCAATTCTAAATCTTGCGAATCGAAATGAAATCGATTCTTGAAATTTGAATCGATACCCAGCCCTAATAACTAACTAATATCTTAAACTGTTAAATCATTGTACACTGTGTATATGACCACTCTAGCAAGCTAGCATTAGTAGTGTTAGCTTACCCTCACACGTCCTCTAACTCATACCCTTCAGTTTGATACCCCTCCATTGCTTCCTACTTTCGTTTGTACTTATCCAGAGTGCTTCGTTGTGCCGCCCACAGCCTTCCCTGGCTTTTCTTTCACTCTGACAAAAGCTATAGACCATGCTGCAAAATACAAATTGCATCAAGTTACTTTTTCAGACTGTGGGACCACCTTGCTATTGACAATCTCGCCCACATTGAGATGGTACTCAATTGTAATGGAAAGCAAACCAAACCGTGTAAAGTAGAACTGGCTTGATACAAAACATGCTCAGTAGGTACTAATGGAAAAGGGGCATATGGGTGAGCCCAGCTACTTTATGCAGGAAGCTCATTTTAGCTACTTTTATCCAGGATCTTGTTCCGTCATTATCCATACCTCATGACCATAGGTGAGGGTCATAGATGGACCTAGTATATAGAGAGCTTTACCTTTGCTCTTTCTACACGACAGAGCAGCACCACCATTACAGCAACCTCGATTCGTATTGGATTTTTGTGATCATTTTAGGGCTGTTGTAAATAATTATTTTAGTAATCGAGTATTCTATCGATTACTCTGACAGTTAATCGAGTAATCGAATAAAAATTCTGTTTTGCTGTAGCAACTGATGATAGTAGAATATATGAAAGAGAAAATTCAAGTAGAAATTCTTTTTGTTTTTATATAACATTTTATTGCTTGAAATGCAAAAAGATTCAGACATCACCTTTAGTTTAAGTCTGAAATCTCATTATTTTTCTAGAGCAAAAACAGATGAGAAATAAAACATTTCACATCAATTTAAAAATTAAAAAGCAAACTTAAATTGAGGCATATTAGTAAACACTGACTGCATTTAACAGATATTACACTAGACTTTAAGTCTCAAGTTTGAAGTATGAAAATGCATTTTATTCATTTCAGCTTCAGTTACTTTATTTTTTTTATGTATATCAGGGTTCTTACCAGGGTGGGGAGGATTTTCTACTGCCTGCCCGTCATAATATGAGGTCGTTTATACCCACCCTCGAAGCTGACCTGATTTTAGGAAACTTTACCATTAGCGGCCGCACAGGGTGAAAGAAAGCAGAAGCAGACTCAGCGCATGCGCTAAACCACACGTAGAGGGAGACTCCACATGTCAAAGGGCCCGCTACGCTGAAATGAGCTGGCAAGAACCCTGTGTATATCTGAGGTTGCATTAAATACAAACATCTTAGCATTACAAAAGAATCTAAATCTTGCATATTTTTTTTTTACAGATTACAAAAGTAAATGTGAAATTTTCAATGTTAGCAGTTGGGTAAGTAAATAGGTTTGAGTTTAGAAATGTGGCGACAAAGAACTGAGTTTTACAAGTTATTGTAAACAGCAAACCTTTATTCAGGTTTCAATTAAGACTATATTATTATTGAGTTGGTCCAGTGTTTGCAAAAATTTTATTTTGACTGAGCTGAAAACAAATATTACACTTATAGAAAATAAAGACGAATGGCAGCTTTCAAAGCAGAAGTGTGGTGCAAGCCATAAAAAAAGAAAAAAAAAGGAAAACCATACTGACTAAAACTATTTTTTTATCTAGCAATGTTCACTCTAAGTATCTCATAAATTAAGGCTGAAGCACATCAACAAATAAACGGTTTTTAGCTCAAGCCGTTCATCTGTTGCTGTGCTTTTATCTTAAGTCATGTCAGACACTAGCAGTAGTGATTCATGTTCTTTTCTTCTTGCCAGGTAGCCACTACGAATAATGTCATTACTCTTCTTTATCAGTGAGTACATAACATGCCATGTTATACATGTACAAAGAAATACATTTTGGCAGATAATTTGCCTCAAGGAATTTTATAAATCGAGTCACTCGAGTTATTTGAGAAATTGTTTCAGCCCTATATCATTTGGACCCAAAATTGAAAATAACACACATTTGTTAAACTCTCAACGGTGGGAGGATTTTGTCAGATCCCATTAGACGGCTGTCACCTGTCTTAAAAGGGCACCCCCAGTCAATTTGGTGTCGTCCCATCATGGCTCACTTTCCTTGTTGGGTGCACGGGATTAGCAGTCATCCAAACAGTGGGCTGCAAACTCTGCACCAGGCAACAACATACAGAGTAGGAGACCAGCTCTAAAGCTGGGAACCTTTAATGTCTGGACATGGCTGTCCGGATTTCTGAACCAAATAACATCAGCAACATCAGAAAGACAGCCGTTATAAATATAAATATTGAAGAAATGCGGCTTGCAGACTCTGGCACCATCAGGGTGAATGCTTTGGCGTAGGCAAAGTCAATGGTCAACGATTACTGGAGTTGTGAACCTTAAACAATTTGTGCATTACCAATACGTACTTTCCTTATGTTGCATTAAGTTGCAGCACAAGGTTTCCTGGAGACATCCTTGTTCCACTGGCACCAACTGGACCTGATCCTGGTCAGGCAGTCCTTCCTTAAGTGCGTTTTGGTCACAGGCTCTTTTCATAGCGCTGACACTAATCACTTGCTGGTATGATGCAAGATATGCATGAAACCCAGCAAGTTTCCCTTCTGAGCAGAAGGGAACCCCTCGTGTCAACGTTAGCAATATGCAGCGTCCAGATCTTCAAGAGCAGTTTTCGGTGTTCTTCAAGTAGGAACAGCGTTTGGAATAAAGCATTTGTACATGGAAACAGCCACAGAAGAGTGGGAGTACTTGCAGATAACAAATCACTGCACAGCTCTGACTAGCTTTGGAAGGAAAGCTACCAAAACAAATGACTGGTTTGAAACCAAGTGTGGCAACCTGACAATAGCAGCACTCACTCTCCTGCAAGCAGCAGCCATAACTCTTCTACTTCATATCCAACAATAGAAAAAAAAGGCCAAGTGCTTCAGGCCCTGCCCCTTACAAGCTCCAGGAATTGACAATAATGGGGGACAGGTTTTGAGCAGGCTTGGCTGTCAAGAGAGCAAAACTCCCCCCTTGCTGCACAAGACTGATCTTGGTAAATGCCAAATAAAGATAGCTAGATAGAGAGAAAAGATACATAAAGAATGAAGAAAGGATTAGTATTAGCAACAATATTAATACATTTCATAGGAATGTTCAATCAAATATGTTGAAATTTATTAAAGCAATCAAATGTTATATTGCTGTTATTTTAGGAGAAACAAACAAAAAAAATCATGTCTCCTTTATGTGAGTCCGTCAGTTTACCACTGGATTTGTACACATTTTTCAAACATTTCTGGTTCTATCTCTGCCATTATACATTATAGGGGGTGTTCAGGCTTGCTTCTCTGAACTCACTCTGTCTTACTAACAGTTTTACCAGCTTTTCAAGTCACCTTACCATTTCTTTGGGTGTAACTGGTGGAGTGTGTTGTCGGTCACAATATTGAGCCTTTCTGTGTTCAGTACGTCAATGAGGGCATAATTGATTTTTTTGAAAATGTGTGTATTCACACACACACACACACACACACACACACACACACACACACACACATGCCCCTATAGGTCATCTATGCTTGCTAAACACTCACAGCAGAATGACATTCATACCTTTTAATTATTTCTTTATCTATTGCCAGTCATATAATTATCATGACATTGACAAAAGTTGTTGCACGTTTTCATAACATCGTGTAGCCCTATACACGGTGTTCTTTTAAAGAAAATATTACTAAATTTAGTCAGACAGATAATATTTTCCAAGACTTTTGTGAATCTAAGACTTGCATAAAGCCCTGCTAAGAAAAAGTCAATTATTTTGAATAACTAAAAATATTATTAAAAAAAAGAAAAATACAATACTTTACAGCTTCCTTTAAACCCTTCACAATAAGGGTGCACCATGCACCTTAAACTTCAAATAACATATTTTAAAGCCCATTAAGGAGGTGCAGACTAGAAGATGCTATCTTCATAAAAACTGTCTCAGTGCTGGATGAAACGTGTGTTCATTTGCTTGCCTGCTATTACTATCTCCTAACACAATGAGGTAAGAATGAAGACGCAAAACATAGAAGAGGCCCATCTTGTAGGAACAACGTGTGCGGAGATGCTCAGTTATTTCATATTCATAACTGTGAGGAGCCACTTCATGTAGAGTAAAAAAAGAGCTGAAGCTGCTCCCTGCCTAGAGAACAGACAGCAGCAGCATCACTCTGTTGTTATGATGCAACCTGCTGTCTGTGTAAAGCTAACAGTCAAGCATTGGTATTAGCCACAGAGCTAGCTTTGCAAGAGGTAGGTACGTACACGGACGAAGGGGCCTCTTGGCGGTCCGCTGAACCGAAAAAGGTTCTCCGAAAACGGTTCACTTGGTCTTGGGGGCATGTGTCCAGGATGAGGCAAGGGACAGGGCCCTCGGGGTCTGAAGTGTGGAACGCAGGGCGTCGAATGACCAAACGGCGGCCGTGGCCTCTGCTCAGGTTGATCCGGCCGGTACATGATCCAGAAAGGGACTACCTCACAGCATTAACTGAAGAGTCGCGTTTGACCAAAAAATGTCAGCTTCAGTACAAACTAGCTACGTTATCTACACTTTTGGCTCCGTAAGTACACATACTGCAGCTACCCCAGGAAATACAAGTGACGAAACATCCGGAGTCCACGCTTGAAAATAAAGATTCATCTGATCGGAAATTCAAATTAAAAGACTATTTTTCCGATGGAGAACAATTCTGTATATCCTTAGAGAAAAATGCATCATAAGCACACACAATGGTCTGTAACACATGCGTCAAACAGCAGTCTTCGAGGGCCGGTGTCCAGTAACTTTTACACGTCTCTGCTTAACACCTAATCTAATAATTTTGTCATTAGAGCATTCCAATTAATTATAACGTTACAAGAGTAAATCCGATTATTTTGTTGTCTATTGATATTTATTTATCATCGTTATCAGACTTTCAGATACTTTATTGATCCTAGAAGGGAAATTATTTGTTAATGGATCTATGAGGCATCCAGAGTTTGATGTTTACTCACCCTTTTGATTGTAACATTATTCTGCTAACCTGCAAGGTAGCTTCTTTCAAATCAAATTATCATACACATCACGGATTTGTTAATGATTAAATAATTTTCCTGGCATATTTGCAGTTAAAGCATAACAAAAGACTGATTTGTAAGAACAACTTCCAGGTTTAAATATATATATATATTATATATATATATATATATATATATATATATATACACACCACACACACACACAAAGGTTGGACAATGAAACACCTGTCATTTTAGTGTAGGAGGTTTCATGGCTAAATTGGACCAGCCTGGTAGCCAGTCTTCATTGATTGCACATTGCACCAGTAAGAGCAAGTGTAAGGTCAATTAGCAGGTAGGAGCACAGTTTTGCTCAAAATATTGAAATGTAAACACATTATGGGTGACCATACCAGAGTTCAAAAGAGGACAGATTGTTGGTGCAACGTCTTGCTGGTGCATCTGTGACCAGACAGCAAGTCTTGTGATGTATCAAGAGCCACGTATCCAGGGTAAGGTCAGCATACACCAAGAGGACAAACCACATCCAACAGGATTAACTGTGGATGCAAGAGGAAGCTGTCTGAAAGGGATGTTCGGGTGCTAACCCGGATTGTATCCAAAAAACATAAAACCACGGCTGCCCAAATCACGGCAGAATTCTTTGGACTGGAGTCTTTAAAAAAGAAACTGCTTAGTCAACCACTTAACCTGGATGGCATTAAATTGACCTTCCGATAATAAAGTAAAAAACCTTGGTGTTATTTTCGACCAGGACATGTCATTTAAATCCCATATTAAACAGGTTTCTAGGATTTCCTTTTATCATCTCCGGAACATTGCCAAAATTAGAAATATCCTGTCCAGGATTGATGCTGAAAAACTAGTCCATGCATTTGTTACTTCAAGGCTGGACTATTGTAATTCTTTACTATCAGGATGTCCACAAAATGCAGTTAAAAGCCTTCAGCTGATTCAAATTCTGCAGCAAGAGTTCTGATGAAAATTAAAAAGAGAGATCATTTTCCCTAATTTAGCTTCCCTTCATTTTGGCTCCCTGTTAAATATCCAGAATAGAATTTAAAATTCTCCCCTCACATATAAATGCCTTAATGATTTAGCTCCATCATACATCAGAGATCTGATTGTTCCATATGTTTCCTAACAGAGCACTTCGTTCTCAGACTGCAGGTTTACTGTGGTTCCTAGAGTCTCTGGAAGTAGAATGGGAGGCAGATCCTTTAGTTATCAGGCTCCTCTCCTGTGGAATCCAGCTCCCAGTTTTAATCCGTGAGGCGGACAACCCTGTCTACTTTTAAGGGCTAGGCTTCAAACTTCTTTTTTGATAAAGCTTATAGTTAGAGTGGCTTAGGTTATCCTGAGCTATCTTACTTCCTTAATTTTACCTCCGTCTTCTTCTCCCCTTGTTGGATGAAGTAAGGGGGAGTCAGGTTTAGCCTAAACCGGCTCAGTTTATGGTTTTGAGGTGCAAATCACAACCCTCCATTTCCAGCTACCTGTACTAACCCCTCTCTTTTCCACATGTTATGGTCATCTGACAGAGAGAGGTATCCCTCGTTGTGGTTTTTAGTATAACAATGGCCATCAGTGGGGCTACTAGATGGACAAACTGTCTACTTTTTGAAGGCTAGGCTTAAAACTTTCCTTTTTGATAAAGCTTCTATTAGAGTGGCTCTTTAGGTTTCCTGAGCTATCTTCTTATTTTACCTCCGTCTTCTTCTCCCCTTGTTGGATGAAGTAAGGGAGTCCATGTTTAGCCTTAACCGCTCAGTTATGTTGAGGTGCAAGACACACCCTCCATTTCTGCTACCTGTTCAGACCCCCCTCTCTTTCCACTGGTTATGGTCAATCTGACAGAGAGAGGTATCCAATCGTTGTGGTTTTTTAGTATAACAATGGCCATCAGTGGCTCTAGATGGACAAACTGTCTACTTTTAAGGCTAGGCTAAAAACTTTTCCTTTTTTGATAAAGCTTATAGTTAGAGTGGCTTGGTTATCCTGAGCTATCTTCCTTATTTTAACCTCCGTCTTCTTCTCCCCTTGGTTTGGATGAAGTAAGGGGGGTCAGGGTTTAGCCTAACCGGGCTCAGTTATGGTTGAGGTGCAAACACACCCTCCAATTTCTGCTACCTGTAGGACCCCCTCTCTTTTCCAATGGTTATGGTCAATCTGACAGAGAGAGGTATCCCAATCGTTGTGGTTTTTTAAAAAAGTATAACAATGGCCATCAGTGGCTCTAGATGGACACAACTGTCTACTTTTAAAAGGCTAGGCTTAAAACTTTCCTTTTTGATAAAGCTTATAGTTAGAGTGGCTTTAGGTTATCCTGAGCTATCTCTGTAGTTATGCTGCTATAGGCTTAGGCTGCTGGAGGACATAATGACCAACTTTCACACGCTCTTCGCTACTTTCTCACACTACTCTTCAATTTTGCATTATTTGCTGTTATTTCAGCTTTTAACTTTGTTCTCTCTCTTTTCTCTTCCTAGAAGCACACCTGGCCTGACTCTGTGTCTACCTTGTAACACCTTTCTGAGAGGGGTATTGTCCGAGCTTCTGCTGGCAACAGAACAATATGCTCACCTCTACCGATGATCCACATGGCCCTGTCTTTCAGTGTTTCAACCCTTTCTCTCTCCTAGACATAGCTACTGACTGAGCTTTTACTGTACTAACTCTATGTGCCCCCCTCTCTTCGACTCTAACTTGAAAACTGGCTTCGAGTTCATCTGTTCCTTCTTTCTAGGTGAAACGACTAAAGGAGGCTACATCCATTACATTTACTTTCCTTCCCATAGAAAGTACTCCTGCATCAGTGCTTCTTTGTTCTCTTTTTGTGTCTCTGCTCTGTTCTCTCTAACCCTCCAGTCGGTCGTGGCAGATGGCCGCTCACACTGAGCCTGGTTCTGCTGGAGGTTTCTTCCTGTTAAAAGGGATTTTTCTCCTCTCCACTGTCGTTACATGCATGCTCAGTATGAGGGATTGCTGCAAAGTCAACGCCAGTGACTGTCCACTGTCTCTACGTGCTCATCCGGGAGGAGTGAATGCTGCAAGTCACTGACTGGATGCAATCTGCTGGGTTTCCTTAGATAAAGTTTTTATCCAATTTGAATAAATAACAGAATCTGACTGCACTGTTCAATGATTCGGATTAATTGTAATGCATGTACCTGACTTTTGTGAAGTGCCTTGAGACGACATGTGTTGTGAATTGGCGCTATATAAATAAACTGAATTGAATTGAAACTGAATTGAATTAAATGTGCACCTCAACTCTCCTGTTTCCACCAGAACTGTCCGTCAGGAGCTCCATAGGGTCAATATACACGGCCGGGCTGCTATAGCCAAACCTTTGGTCACTCATGCCATGCCAAACGTCGTTTCCAATGGTGCAAGGAGCGCCAATCTTGGGCTGTGGACAATGTGAAACATGTATTGTTCTCTGGTGAGTCCACCTTTACTGTTTTCCCCACATCCGGAGAGTTTTTTTTTTTTTTTTACGGTGTGGAGAAGCCCCAAAGAAGCGTACCACCCAGACTGTTGCATGCCCAGAGTGAAGCATGGGGGTGGATCAGTGATGGTTTGGGCTGCCATATCATGGCATTCCCCTTGGCCCAATACTTGTGCTAGATGGGCGCGTCACTGCCAGGACTACCGAACCATTCTTGAGGACCATGTGCACTCCAATGGGTTTTCAAACATTGTATCCTGAAGGTGGTGCCGTGTATCAGAATGACAATGCACCAATACACAGCAAGACTGGTGAAAGATTGGTTTGATGAACATGAAAGTGAAGTTGAACATCTCCCATGGCCTGCACAGTCACCAGATCTAAATATTATTGAGCCACTTTGGGGTGTTTTGGAGGAGCGAGTCAGGAAACGTTTTCCTCCACCAGTATCACGTAGTGACCTGGCCACTATCCCTGCAAGAAGAATGGCTTAAAATCCCTCTGACCACTGTGCAGGACTTGTATATGTCATTCCTAAGACGAATTGACGCTGTATTGGCCGCAAAATGAGGCCCTACACCATACTAATAAATTATTGTGGTCTAAAACCAGGTGTTTCAGTTTCATTGTCCAACCCCTGTATATATAAGTTTCGTTTTTTTTTTCATTTTCTCCCAGTCGGTTGTGGCGGATGGCCGCTCACATTGAGCCTGGTTCTGGTTCTGCTGGGTTCTTCCTGTTAAAAGTCAGTTTTCCTCTCCACTGTTGCTACATGCATGATCAGTATGAGGGATTGCTGCAAATTCAACCCCAGTGACTGTCCACTGTCTCTACATGCTCATCCGGGAGGAGGGAATTCTGCAAGTCACTGACTGGATGCAATCTGCTGGGTTTCATTAGACAGAAAAACGTGTTAACCAAGCTGAATAAACTGAATCTGTCTGCACTGTTTGGTAGTTAGGATTAATTGGAATGTATGTACCTGACTTGCAATCTGTATGATTCGATTGATTTGACCTTGTAAAGTTGAGACGACACGTGTTGTGAATTGGTGCTAAATAAATAAAACTGAATTGAACTGAATTGATTCATTTTACAACATGGCACCTATGGCCTTTTTGAGGTGTGACTGCTTGTAGTTTTTTTCATTTTGTAATTTTTTATTGAAATGGGCCATTAGTGGTAATCTAAATCAGGGTAACTACTGCTGGTTCAGATACACTTCTGCAGCTGAAATGACCACAATACTAAATGCGAAAAGTAGTAGATTTTTTTTTTACTTTTAATCCTCATTGATACATCCACACATTCCAACATTTCTACTGGTATCCACACAGCTGTACAAGTTGGCCTCTTTCAAATAACATAGGGAATTCCACCCAAACATACTTAAATTAACCCCTTTCAAGTAATCTCTGATTTCAGTGACACTTGTGTAGTACTGATGTACACTGTACACAGTAGGTGCACAAACACTGACACGCAAGGAACGCTTTCTGTGTTAAGGAAGAACTTTCAGTAAGGCTGATTAACTATCAGGATGAGGTCAGCACAGCAGAGTCCAGCTAGTTGAGTTATTTAAATAGAGCTGTGGGGCTTCAATGTTTATTAATAAGAAAAAAATGAAAACATACCAAGATGCAAAAGATTATACTTGCAACCAGTTAACAGTCCATAGAGAATATGTGATCTAAATAAAAATATGTAGTGTTCATATTTCTGGTTCAATAATTTTCTTGTTTCAGTTTGCTGAAACTGTAACATGGATAAGGCCTTTCACTGAAGTTCATGGATTCAGTGTTGATGTCATCTCTGCTGCAATGCCCCATACTGCATCTTCAACTGGTGTAGTGTCTGCCTTGATTGAAGCCAGCTTGGTTGTACTGCTGCCCTCCGTGTTGGAAGAACTGTTCGAACTGTCCTCCTTGATTAAAATTCTGACTCCCTCTACTGCCCCAGCCACCTCCTTGACCTCCTCTGCCACCTCTTCCCCTGCCCCCTCGACCTCCACGGCCCCCGCCTCTTTCCTGGTGCCAGCCCCCATCCTGGTTATAATTGTTGTGGTAACCCCCACCTCCTTGAAAGCCCTGATCCTGGAAACTTCCTTGGTTGGCTCCTCCTCCTGTGTAACCTCCTCTCCCTCCTCCCCCATGATAATTTCCTGCTTCCTGGTAGTGAGCCTGGCTGTACCCACCTCTCCCTCCTCTGCCACCAACTCCTCTGCCTCCCCTGTCTCCCCTGTCTTCATGCCCCCCTCCTCTTTCATAGCCTCCACGGCTACCATACGAAAAGTTATCATAGCCCCCTCTGCTGCCCCCGTGCCCCCCGCTGTAGTGGCCTCCACTTTGAGGGGCATCCTGACGCTTCTGCCATGATGGCATCTCTAGAGGTGGAGGCTCGATCTCACATGGTCTTCCACCCCTGTCTGGTACTCGGCCCATCAGAACCTGAGGAGGAAAATATGGTCTTATTAAAGTTGTTGAAACTCCTGCTCCATTAGTTTGTTAGCTAAAAGGTTTTTTGATAAGTGAAATTTGAATGGAAAAAAGTGTTAAATTTACAGCCAACTTTGCTTGTCTGGAATCAGTTGTGTTCTATTAAAATATAGCTGGTAAACATCAAACACATCTCGGTGACAGAAAAATGTGCATAAAAAGTATACGAGCTCCAGCTGCAACTCCTACTGTGATCACACAAAGCTTGGAACAGTTCCTATCCACTACAGTTTGGATTAACAGCATAATATGATTTTACATGAAAATAGCCAGTGCCTAGAAGTTATTATTTTCAACTCCTTGTCCTTGTGGAAGATGTTTACAGAATAAAGTTGCGGTGGGTCCATCAACAAACTGGACCTCATAGATTAAGAAGAGAATGTCTTCAAAGTTTATGTACATGTAAAAGTAGACAGACAAATATATTTGGCAATATAGTGTACATTTTTTTAAATGGAAAATGTACTATTTGTTTTAGGGCTGCAACTAGATTATTTTGCGAAACGATTAATCTGTTGACTATTTTTTCAATTAACCGATTAATAATCTGATTGCAAAGGATGGTTAATAGGAGATTTTTTTACAGAACCTGAACCAGGTGAAGCTAAATCTATGCCACTAGAGGAGTTCTGGATAGAGCATATTTACAGCAGAGAAGGTACTACATCTTAAATGCTAAATATATGTACTTTTTGTACAGTTTTGCCTTGATTACTGCTCTGAGTCAGTTGTTCTTTCAGCAAATAGCATGTTTTAGAGTCTGTATACCCCACTCAAAGATTATTCAGTTACTAAATTAGTTGCCTATTATTTCAATATTCGATTAATCCAAAAGTTTTAGCCCAAATTTGTTTTAGTTTTAACAAATGAGACTATGTTCATTATCTTTATTTGTGCTACCGAGTATATGGATTTAAAGTTGGCTGTATTACTGTCATATCCTGATGCTAAGTACAAAATGGGATTTCCCCGCAACCATGTTTATGATTTACATTAATTTTAATTACAAGGTATTGTTAGTTTATTATGTAGTTAATTTGACACAGTTTATGGTTATGTTACATGTTGGTGTTTGACAAATTAGCATCAGGCCCATTTATTTTGAATTTTTGTAAATATTTTATTATAAACCCTCCCTGGGCTGCCACCTTAACGTGGTGGAGGGGTTTGAATGTCCCAATGATCCTTGGAGCTATGTTGTAAGGGGCTTTATGCCCCTGGTAGGATCACCCAAGGCAAACAGGTCCTAGGTGAGGGATCAGACAAAATGCAGCCCACAGAGCCCTTATGATGATTGCCAAAATGGACACAGTGTTCCCTCGCCCCAGACATGGGTCACTGGGGCCCCACTCTGGAGCCAGGCCTGGAGGTGGGGCACGCTGGCGAGTGCCTAGTGGCCGGGCTTTCACCCATGGAGCCCAGCCGGGCACAGCCCGAGGAGGAAACATGGTTCTCCCTTCCGATGGCCTCACCACCCTTGGGAGGGGCCAAAGAACTCGGGTACAATGTGTTAAAAGTACACTCCTAATTTTGGGCACAATTTTGACATTTTCAAAATTAGCAATTTCCCCTCCAAGTGTCATGTGACTCATTAGCGTTACAAGGTCTCTGGTGTGAATGGGGAGCAGAATGGATATTGCTGGACAACTGGCTAAAAGAATAGTTGCCTTGCATAAAGATGGCCTGCGCTATGAGACGATAACCAACACTGAAACTTAGCTGCAGCACGGTGGGCAAGGTCATAAAGCATTTTAACAGGACAGGTTCCACTTAGAAAAGCATTACTTAACTAAAAATGACAAAGTTAGAAAAGTATTTTTTTAGCTAAGTATTGATGCAGACTAAAACATTAGGTCCATATGGTCACAGTCACTACCTCCCTCACTGTTTTGCTAAAGTTATTACATATCACGTTGTCTACTGTTATCTTCGCTCTATCTTCGTCTGCCTTCACTCACCCTGTCTCACTTCTTCCTCTATTTCGTGTAATAATGTGTAAGAGATTTGAGTGGGCCAGCCTAACGCCAGAAAATTATCAAATGAGCTGTTTTTGGGCCGGTCAGTAAACAGAAAAATGTGCATTGCCCCAAAAGTGCACTGTCCCACTGGGCAAAAGCACCAGTCTAGTCCTGGTTCAAAATAAGTGCCACACAGCCAGTTATAGATATACATTTTAATAGACAGTAGTAGCATATATTAGTTCCTTCAGTGAAAATATGATCCTTTGCACAAATCTGTTTTTGTTGGTCCTTCTGTAATGTATTTGCACACAGTAATCATGGAAAAAAAACAATAACGGTACATCCCCTGATTTGATAGGACGGCAAGTGTGGCACTGTTGTGACAGACCCACCTTATTAATGGCACAGGCCGTCTTCTCTCTTATCTTGCCGCTGCTTGTACGCAGGATCTTGGAGATGTCTTGTCGTGCAGCAAGCAGGTGAGCGACAGAAATGTTACTTTTGGTGAGGAGGGCAGAACGCAGTGGCTGGTACACTTTGCTCAACCTCTCAGCTTGGATCTTTAACAAGACATGGGACAAGAATAAAATGCCTTTAGTCTGTAATAATAAAACATACACACAGATTTATTTTAAGTATATATGGAAGTCAAGGAATTTTGTGGTGTCTCCGGTTATTACATAAACCAAATGCTTCTCATAACTGCTGATATTTTGTATGTCTCCACTGCTATCTTTGACCATTAATTAATTGTGATGAAGTGTTTGAGATGGCTAGCTCCACAGATTCTGTCAGATTCAGCTCTGGGCCACACCAAATTGTTAATATATCTGTGGGCAAACCATGCCTTAAACCATTTCAGCTGTGTTTTTTTGTCATTGTCACAATGTTTCCAGTGAGGCCCGATGCCAAATTTCTCTGCAGACTGCCTGATCTTGTTAAGAATTTTTATTTTATTTTATCCTGATGTAATTTACTGAGTAGGTGGCTGAAAAACACCATCAACACATTACCTCTTACAAACAAGCTTGACAATAAAGGTGGTGTTCTTGGGGTTGAATGCTTTGCCTCTTTAAAACATTAAATGAAGACTGCATCATTGTGGCAAAATATTTAAATCGTTGTTTTATCTGACTAAAAATAGACTAGAGGTTTTCTTGTGTGTCCTACTGGGAGAAGTGGCTTTCTAACTGGTCTGCATCCATGGAATTCAGAAGTATGCAGTGTCTGTCTTAAGATGTTACTACTGGGATGAGCCACATTCTTCAGGATGGCCTTGATGGTGATCTTTGGATTATTTTTCACCGTTAACCTTGCCAGTGCAGGTGTCACTCTGAACATTTTCCCTGTCGTGAGATGTGGAGCATCTTGAAATTTTAAATACAATGTACTATGACCAATACAACTTGTGAGCAGCCACAGGTCCATGACTTGCCAAAGACCAACCCCTGAGAACTGCTGTTTTTCATTTGCTTAGAAATTGTTTTTAGTATCATAATTGGACACATTTCTATATCCTTTATATTAAGCAAAAACAAGTTATCAAGTTAAAAGATTATTTTACATCCGATTCTGCAATGGGTATGAATGATTTTAGACCACCAGTTCTTTGGTTTTGCAGTTTAAGCAGGCTAAGGCTGACTGGTCACCATCTCTGATAGGTACTCTGATTATAAACGCTTAATAGAAAATTCTCCCCTAAAGAAGTGCTGCAGCTGATCAGAATGTTATTAAAATGCTAAAAGATTAATAACAAGTAACTTATATCTAACTATTTGAACTGGTAATGTTAAAAGAGGGAAACTTTTTGAAAATAGCCTCAAAAACATTTGGCTTGTTTGAACTTACACAAGAAGCTGGTTACTGGGAGTAAGGTTTTTAAAAACTCCAAAATCAGGCAATCAGGCAAAATTTTAACTCCTCTAAAGGTTTAAAGTCTTTTGAACAACAAGCCATGTAAAAATACTCGAGTAAACATCTGGTTTGAGTATAGAACAGTGCAGTGATGACCTCTACCCACCACCTGTTGCTGCATACGGCTGGACAACTAGCTGAAAGGGTTCTACATTTTTCTCTGCCCTCAAGAAACAAATTAGGATGCTTGAGAATATTACTCATCACAAAAAGACACAAATGGTAATTGTGTTAAAGCTAAAGGATTAAAATCAGATGACATGTTTTGTCTAAAAATATGTAAATACAGTGAAACCATAGCGTTTTTGCTCAAGATTATCCTAGTGTAAAGCTCTTATCAGCGCATGTCTGCTGGGGTTTTCCCATTGTTCCAAGTATAAATCAATCCAATGAGTTGTCTCAAATGTTTTCATTTCTGGCATAGAGAACCTCCCAGGTGTACAATCATGACCACATGAGAAATTAACAGAACCCTGGCTCATGTTAAAAAAATTTGTAGAACCTTTCCCACAACTTAAAGTTAGATAAAAAGTTTAAGATAAATATATGTATTCCACTGAGAGACAGTTTGTATGTTTAACCACAACTCATCAGTTTCCTAAAGCCTGAAAAAGAACAGTACTGATCACTAAAAGTTTGTTTCCATTTCTTTTAACCCACAACACCTGAAAATCCAACAAAGTATGCAGATAGATTGGTTATGAAGTGTTTACTTCAATTTTCTTATTAAACTAGATTAAAATATATATCACTAGAGCCCATTAATAGCAAAAATAAAAAAACATTTCAGCTTCATGTTCGGGTGGAGATGTACCTTTGCTCTTTCAGACCAGCCGAAAGACTGTACAGTTACATCAAGACGTTTCAACAACATCTTTCTTCTTACTTCATACTCATTTACCAGAGCTTGGTTAATAGCTTCAATCTTTTCCTGGTAAAAAGGAAAAAAAGGGTCGTAAAGAGACATTCATAACATTTTTCTGTGATTCCCAACTGGGCAATATTCGTGTCCTTATGCGGAATTTACCATATGCACAGGTCCAAGGGGTTTGTTCATCAGAGGTTCTCCAACATGATTTGGTGGAACCCGACTTATGGCTTCCTTTAACTGAGTTGGAAAGAAAAATATGCAGATGTGTGACTATAAATGGATCAACAATACGCAGTTAAAAGCTTGCTCTTTAGGCATATTTACTGGCTAATACTGTTGATCTAACAGCAACTAATATCCATCAAACTATGAGCTTGAATAGAGCATTCAATCCCATCATATGTAAATATTTACCATTAGCAAAAAAAAACACAGACCTTTTTCTCAATTCCAGAAAAGAACTGGAACATGGTGATGTTTGACGGAGGTTTGGACATCCCCAATGCCATGCAGATACCCTTCAGTTCCAGGAAGACGGGGGTGCCAGATTCCTGGGCTTTCTTCTGAGGCCTGTTAACCAGGATCATTCTTGACGCTTCCAACTCGGATACTAAAAAGGCTAGAGAAGAAAAAATTGATTTAATAACATTTAAACTTTAAATAACATCAGTTAAAGTTACACCGTTCGGGGAGGTCACGTGGTCCGGACCAAGATGGACGCTTGAGGCTCTTCTCCGCTCCAGGATTTTTTTATAACTTCCTCCAGTTAAATACGTCCTTGTCGATTTTGAAACACTTCGGGGATGCCTAGACCACATCGTGAAAAAGATTTCCCAATTTTTTCCCCGCCTGGTTCTTCCACCAAGAAGAAAACCGTTTCGAAGGAGTCAAGTCAGGCTGAAGCTAATGCTAACGTCTCAGAGCTAACTAACCAAACAACTATGGAGCTGATTTTATCTGAGGTAAAGTCGTTGGCCTCCCGGATGAAAGATATGGATGCATCAATCGGCACACGACTCGATACTATTGATGTCGCATTGTGCGACTTAAAGGCATCTATCGGCTCGGTGGAGAGCTCCATTTCGCTGCTCTCTAGTAGAGCGGCGGACTTGGAAAAACGCATGGAGGAGGCAGAGGGGAGAATCTCCGGGACAGAGGACGGCCTCAGTGCCCATAGGACAAGCATAGCCGCCACGGAGAAGTTAGTGGAACATCTGCAGTTAAAAATAGATAACCTGGAGAACCGTGGTCGGCGTAAAAATTTAAAAATCATTAACTTACCAGATAAGGTAGAGGGTGGCATTCCGCTTGTGGACTTTCTCCAAAAAAAGTTACCAACCTTGGTCGGTTTACCAGCTGATCATCCAGCATTGGAGATCGAACGTGCCCATAGGGCTTTACCTCCTGCTCCGGCCTCGGATAGGCCACCACGGAGTATCCTGGTCCGCTTTCTGCGATATACACACAGAGAGGCTGTGCTTAGTAAAGCAAAGAAGAAGCGCGACATCTACCATGGCGGCTCTCAACTGAGATTCTACCCTGATCTGTCCGCGGAGGTCCTGAGGAGGAGGCGAGAATTTGGTGCTGTGGTGAAGGCGCTGATCCGCTGCGACAAATACCTTGGATTTGCCTATCCGGCTCATCTCCGATGCCTTCATGAGGGGCGAATCCGCTTTTTCGATACGCCTGAGGCTGCCTCTGTATTTCTGGACTTTCTTAAATTAGGTAATATTTTTATTATTCCCTGCTTTGTTTAGAAAAGATGGAGGAGGATGGACTTTATATCCACGCTGGGACCCATAGAACACAGTTTTTTTCCTTCGTTTTGAGTTTACCAGATGTGAGGAAATATCTTAGTATCTTCCCCACCCTCTCTTCTTGGTCATCGCTAACTTTGTATCCAGATTTACCGGCAGAGATTAGAAGCATTGGTTTGTCTGAGTGGTCATCAAAGGGATTGTCAAATATTATGGACATACTGGACTCTGATTCTGTTAAGTCCTTTGAACAAATTAAGGACGATTTCAATATTTCTAATAGAGATTTTTATAAGTACCTACAGATCCGTCATTTTGTGAGCTCTCTCTGGAGGACAGGACAATTACGCACAAAATTGTCAGAGTTAGATAATGTAATTGTCATGACCAAATCTCCTAAAGGACTTATCTCTAAGATACAGGGGTTGGACAATGAAACTGAAACACCTGGTTTTAGACCACAATAATTTATTAGTATGGTGTAGGGCCTCCTTTTGCGGCCAATACAGCATCAATTCTTCTTGGGAATGACATATACAAGTCCTGCACAGTGGTCAGAGGGATTTTAAGCCATTCTTCTTGCAGGATTAGTGGCCAGGTCACTACGTGATACTGGTGGAGGAAAACGTTTCCTGACTCGCTCCTCCAAAACACCCCAAAGTGGCTCAATAATATTTAGATCTGGTGACTGTGCAGGCCATGGGAGATGTTCAACTTCACTTTCATGTTCATCAAACCAATCTTTCACCAGTCTTGCTGTGTGTATTGGTGCATTGTCATCCTGATACACGGCACCGCCTTCAGGATACAATGTTTGAACCATTGGATGCACATGGTCCTCAAGAATGGTTCGGTAGTCCTTGGCAGTGACGCGCCCATCTAGCACAAGTATTGGGCCAAGGGAATGCCATGATATGGCAGCCCAAACCATCACTGATCCACCCCCATGCTTCACTCTGGGCATGCAACAGTCTGGGTGGTACGCTTCTTTGGGGCTTCTCCACACCATAACTCTCCCGGATGTGGAGAAAACAGTAAAGGTGGACTCATCAGAGAACAATACATGTTTCACATTGTACACAGCCCAAGATTTCCGCTCCTTGCACCATTGAAACCGACGTTTGGCATTGGCATGAGTGACCAAAGGTTTGGCTATAGCAGCCCGGCCGTGTGTATTGACCCTGTGGAGCTCCCGACGGACAGTTCTGGTGGAAACAGGAGAGTTGAGGTGCACATTTAATTCTGCCGTGATTTGGGCAGCCGTGGTTTTATGTTTTTTGGATACAATCCGGGTTAGCACCCGAACATCCCTTTCAGACAGCTTCCTCTTGCGTCCACAGTTAGTCCTGTTGGATGTGGTTCGTCCTTCTTGGTGGTATGCTGACATTACCCTGGATACCGTGGCTCTTGATACATCACAAAGACTTGCTGTCTTGGTCACAGATGCGCCAGCAAGACGTGCACCAACAATTTGTCCTCTTTTCAACTCTGGTATGTCACCCATAATGTTGTGTGCATTTCAATATTTTGAGCAAAACTGTGCTCTTACCCTGCTAATTGAACCTTCACACTATGCTCTTACTGGTGCAATGTGCAATCAATGAAGACTGGCTACCAGGCTGGTCCAATTTAGCCATGAAACCTCCCACACTAAATATACAGGTGTTTCAGTTTCATTGTCCAACCCCTGTATATAGTTTATTATCTGGCTCTGACTCCTCAGGTTATGATGCTGTGAGGCTGGTGTGGGAGCATGACCTAGGGCTGAAGTTTGATCTAGCAGATTGGGAGGAAATCTGTAATGGGGTCTTCCCCAACTGCACCTCGGTCTCTATACATGAGCAGAACTTAAAATTTTTCTACCGAACATATTATACACCTGTTTGCCTTCGGAGGATGTTTCCTGATGCTTCGGATCTTTGTCATAAATGCAAAATACATAGGGGCACATTTATTCATTTGTTTTGGTCTTGTAATTGTATTCAAATTTTCTGGAGAGCGGTTCATCTGATGATACAAGAGATCATTGGTAAACGGTTCTCACTAACTCCCTCCTTCTGTCTTTCTAATCATGCTTCAGATACTCTACCTAATGTAGATACCAAACATTTGCTTGTAATTCTCTTATTCCTGGCCAAGAAATGTATACTACTGAGAGGGTCAGCACCACAGGCCCCTACAGTTGATATGTGGATATCACAAATTTCTGCTATTGTCCCAGTCAAAAAACTGACTCATGATCTTCATCAGAAGTCGGACAGATTCCGGAGGATCTGGGACCCATTGCTATCTTTCTTACAGAGACTGTAATTAATATCTGACTACTTTGAACCATGCCTGGGAATGTCTATCTGTATTTTGTGTATGTGGGCTGTATGTATGTTTTTTTGTTGTTTTTTTTTTTTAGGTGGACACTGTAGTGCTCCTTGTTGATTTGGGTTGGGTTGTTTTTGTTTACTTTTGTTGATGTTTATATAAAGTTATCAAAATCAATAAAAATTAAAAAAATAAATAAATAATGTTTTTTTTTAAGTTACACTGTTCTAGAGATGAAAATTAGCCTGTATTGTTCATTCTTTCATGTAGCAATCAACACCTGTTATTCAAAATTGAAATCCATCATCACAATTATGCAATCTGTCTTATTCTCCTGGAAACTTTCCTGGAAAAGTTCCTGCAGAGGAAACACACCTGTTGCCATGTACTCTACACATCAGGTCTTTATGAAAGATGGGCAAGAAGAAAGTGATTGCTGAAAGAAAGCCACAAGACATCATGCTTGGAGTTTTGCCCCAAGCCATGAAGAAGACATAACAAACGTGGGAAAAAGTGTGCTGGTCTGTAATGGAAAACTAAGGCAGCCTGAAATCACCAACCCCATGGTGAAACAGGGTGGTTGTAGCATCATGCTGTAGGGAAGCTTTTCTTTGACAGAGACAGGGAATGTGGTCAGAGTTTATGGGAAGACAGATGGCACTAAATACAGTGCAACCCAGCCTGTGGTGGAGAACACCTTTCAGTAGGACAACCACCCTGAACATACAGTCAGAGATACAATGGAAAACAGCTATTGACAGCTAAACAATATTAAGGTATACTGGGAAATCAACAATACTGCTTTAAATATCATTATTAAAGACAGCTACAAATTGGCTGTCAATCTTGCAAAGAGAAAATCTTTTATGTTTGTTTTCGTGTGTATGAAAAGTGTACTTCCAGCGAATTCTTCTTCTGCTACTATTCCTACTCTGAAGCGGTACGTTTTTCTCCACAATGACACCTTGTGTGTAGTTGAATACAGAGAGTGTTATTCACAGGTACAAACAATTATGCACCAATGTCTTAGGTGCAGACGCACGAAAGAGGAGCAGGGAGGGGAAGAACACAGAAAAACGTCAGTGTTCCCCTGGTAGTGTTACTGGAGGGGCAGGGGCCTCCGACAGTCGAGTCAATTTTTTTCTAATTTATATCTAAATAATGCTGGAGACCAAAGAGCAGAAAGGAAAAAAGAAATCAACCTTGGTGGTTTGTAACCGCTTATGGAAACTCTTATGGACCAAATCTCAAATTTAGCTCCCGATTCATGTCTCGCTCAGAAATGCACCAGACACAGAGACATGCCTGCTGTGCTATTTGGAGGTCAAGTGGAGGTCAAGTAACATCCGGTCCTGCCGTGTAGTTCTGGGCTGATCCCTCACCTTCTTCATGATCATTAATGCCCCGCGAGGTGAGATCTTGCATGGAGCCCCAGACAGAAGGAGATTGACCGTTATCTTGAACTTCTTCCATTTTCTTATAATTGCTCCAATAGTTGCTGTCTTCTCACCAAGCTGCTTGGCTATTTTCCTGTAGTCCATCCCAGCCGTATGCAGGTCTACTATTTTATTCCTGATGTCCTTACACAGCTCTCTGGTCTTGGCCATGGTGGAGAGGTTGGAGTTTGTTTGTTTGAGTGTGTGGACAGGTGTCTTTTATACAGATAACGAGTTCAATCAGGTGCAGTTAATACAGGTAATGAGTGGAGAACAGGAGGGATTCTTCAAGAAGAACTAACAGGCCTGTGAGAGCCGGGATTCCTACTGGTTGTTAGGTGATCAAATACTGATGCAATAAAATGCTAATTAATTACTTAAAAATCACACAATGTGATTTTCTGGATTTTGGTTTTAGATTCAGTCACTCACAGCTGAAGAACACATATGATAAAAATGAAAGACTACTACATGCTTTGCAAACAGGAAAACCTGCAAAATCACCGATGTATCAAATACTTGTTCTCCCCACTGTATTAATGCTTTTGCAACCACCTGTTCGCCATTAATTCTTAACCTGGACATCAATATAGCATAAAAGATAGATATGCTTGCTGCACTTTGAACTGATATGTTTTAGTGTATTGTAATAAACATACTGATTAGAAGCAGACAGTCAGTTCTGCTCAGAAACCTCTGGGTGATGTCTCCGGTGGTCAGAGTGCTGTAAGGGCAGGCGAGCTCTGACAGAAGACCGCTCATCTCCAACTGGAACCCCTCTGCCTCACTGGGACCTGGAGTGTGAAGCAAAAAACCCAACATATTTCAGGTTGAGTCACACATATAGGGAAAAAAAGTTTAAAAAGCTTCTGAACAAATCTCACTGGTATACAATGTGTCAGTTACAACCTTTACTTTAATCCACAAACAACACCATCATCATCAACCATTTGTTGTTAAAAAAAGGTTTCTAAACATTGTAAAGCGCATCAGAATGCAGCCAAAAAAACCTTCCTTGTATGACTAATATATTTCCTAAATTATGTTCCACAATAATTTAAAATTTTCCTCAAATTTATCTTTGTGGAACAACTGAACTAAATAAACATCTGCCCGCACTTTGAATCCCGTTAAACTAAACTGACTAGTAATCCGTCTAGAAATAATATGATATGACTAACATTGTGGTGGTAATGGAGGTATTAAAAACATGGCTGCCTCAGAAAGCTGTAAATGTCACATAACTGAAAAAGACAGACACATGACTGTAAGCAGTGCCAAAGGGTAGTGTGCAACCTGCCTTCACCACTGCCTACCTTCACAATAATTTAATTAAACTCACAGTTAGTAGCATGGACATTTTCCTCCAGCTTGTGATAGAGTCTGAGTTCTGAGATGATCCAAGCACAGAGCTTGGTGAACTCTGGGGAGGCTGCTCCTCCGATGACAGCAGAATCCAAAGCTCCATCCTCCAATAGAGGGCCCTGATAACTGTGAAAACAATACACAATCGGCCAAACCACAACAAATCTTGATTAATTTTAAACTGCAGTTGTCATTACAGTGTTCCTACACATAAAGTTAAAGTTCCACACAATAATTAAGTCAATTAGCCCATTTGAATAAATACAAAATTCACTGGATGGATCGTAGACAATCAGATAGATGGACAGACATGAATAAATAATAGATGAAGAATTGATAGATGAAGGATGGATGGATAAAAGATACCAAGATGGATGAATGAATAGATAATAGATAAATATGGGTATAATTAAACTGGATGGATGGATTTCTGAATACTAGATAAAAAAGGATGGATAGATAAAAGATACAAATGAACAGATACTCAAAGATGGATGGATGGCTGTGGATAGATAGATAAAATGATAAATGGATGGATGAATAATAGATAAAATGGACAGATGATGGACAAATGGATGGATGAAAGCTAAAATGATGGGCAGATGTATAATTCGCGATGGCTTGAGAGCTGGATGGACAATAGGTAAAAAGAACAGATTGATACTACTTGATAAAAAAAAGATGGGTGGGTGGATGGATGGATAAAAAGATGGAAGATTTCAAATTTATCCAGACCTAGAAAATACTTCCACACAGTACTGGACAGAGATATAAGTGGTGTATCATGGGGACGATAAGAACTGGTCCGTGATTCTTGACAGGCACCAGCAGCAATAACCCGTCTGAATATTGCCAAACGCTAAGCACGTACAGCAGATAAACCGCATTCTAAACTACGATGACTTCCATAAACCCACTGTATATTTCTGTATAGAGGTTCTTCTCTATGAAAATGGACTGTTAGAATCAATCATACTTTACAGAAATTTGACCCTCAGCGAAGAGTGACAGGCAGGCAGCGGGGCAACCCGAATGAAGCCATTCCAGGCACTAAATTCTGCTGACGCAGCTTAGCGCAAAACACCTAAACCGAATTGAAGCTCAGCTTTCACCGCTAAAGAAACCCCGAGCATTCACCCGAGGCATACACCACCTTCTAACTGGTGTCTATGCCATCTCAGATTAGTTTTCAGAGCTATACAATGCAGCGTCTAGCTAAAAGAGGACAGACAGCAGAAAGCTGTTTATCGGTTTATGCACACAGCTCCTCTTCCGGGAGAGAATCCTTGTTCACTTACCCTAAATCTTCCAGCGAGACGAGAATATCATTCTCCATCTCAAATATATATAATGAAAGCAGTGTTACTGCGGGAGAGTTTTCACACAACCACTCAGCTATTACACGTTGAAGTCCCCCTTCTTCGTTTTGTTTAATAACAGTCGGAAAGCACCATGTTAGTGCATTACCGCCCCCTTATGCTTCATCAAAGGCGTTGCGCATCTCCCTTCTCAGACTATCTCCATCTATACATGATTCCAGACTCTCTCTAGGCCCGAAGCAAATAATTACAAGGGAGCCAACTTGGAGAGGGTACCATCCCATTCTCTGATACTGGTGCAAGAACCATTAATAAATAATCCTGAGGAAATATTATAAAAAGATATGGCATACCTTAGCAATGATATGTTAACAATGTCGTTTTAAAGGCATCTTCATAATAGCATTAAATTTCCCAAATGCAACATTTCAATGTTTTTTGGCATAATTTTAGTTTTCATACAACTTTCATTTCTCTGTACAGGGAGAATGTAGGACTTTGACATGGTTTTATTGCAGACGACTAAACGATGTGCAGAAGCCTACACTATTCAATGTTATTTTGTATCATACTGGTACCCATCATTAAGGATAAAGCAGGTAAGATTAGCTATTTAGAGAATTACCAACCCATAGCCTTAGCTAGTAGTCTGTCAAAGGTCCTAGAAAGGATTCTGTTAAATAGGTTGGAAGAGTTTGTCCTGACCTCTGACAATCAATTTGGTTTTAAACCTAAACATGTGCATCCTTGCATTAAAGGTGATCCTAGACTTGTATAACAGGCACAACACCACAATATTTATGTGTTTTATTGATGCCTCCAAAGCATTTGACCGGATGAATCATCAAAAGCTGTTTCACAAGTTATATAATAAGGGAGTACCAAAATATCTAATCAGAGTCCGTTTATTAGTATGAGTATCAATTAATGTACGTAAAATGGGGTAATATTGTGTCTGATGCGTTTAATACTAGAAATGGACTCAGGCAGGGAAGTATACTCCCTCCTTACCTCTTGAACATCTATATGGATTAGCTGTCAACGCTTTTCAATTGTTGCAAAACAGGCTGAGTAGTTGGTGACTGCATAATTAACCACCTGATGTATGCGGATGATTTGGTGGTCCTATGTTTATACAGTGTTGGCCTTCAACAGTTACTAAGGATATGCTCTCAATATGGCTATGACTTTGATATTAAGTATAATGGCAAGAAGAGCAACATTATGATTGTAAGAAGCAAGGCAGATAAGCATCTGATAACCCCTGATTTTTCCCTGTCTGGTACTGTTCTCAACATATGCAATGAGGTTAAATATTTGGGACATTACATAACTGATGACCTGTCTGATGATCGTGACATTTACAGGCAGTATTGTATGACGCATGCACAAGCTAATACGCTGGTCAGAAAACTTGATATGTGTTCACCCTCCACAAAGATAGTTCTTTTTAATGCCTTCTGTACTCAAGTGTAAACTGCCCATCTATGGCGACAATATAAAAGAGGCAGCATGCAGAAACTTCAGGCAGCATACAATGACACTATGAGGCTACTACTCAAACTACCTAGATAGAGTACTGCTAGTCACCTGTTTGCAGGTGTTGGTGTACTCACATGTCCTGCTGTGCTCAGGATGCTTATGTACAGGTGTATGTATAGATTATCTGTGTCAAGGAATGGCATAACTGTAATTTTAGTAAAGCCTGCACTGAGTACAATCAGATTTACTTCAAGACTGTGGAGTCATTGGTGTCATAATTTATTTGTGGGTCAATGAACAATATCATGTGTTGTGGTTTTTATAACTTGTCATTTTATTTATTTTTATTTTCTTTTTTTGTATGTGCTTTCTTTTGATTTTTATTATATTTTTTAGCTATTTTCTTTTTTTTTCTTTTTACTAAGGACTATTCTTGTGTCTGGAATAAAGATTGATTGATTATGACTCTATGTGATTACATTTAGAGCATAATTTAGCACAGAAATTTAAAAAGAGAGTTGTCAAAAGCATAACCCCACTAGTAGCATATGGAAATAGAGTCAACTAGCACCCATCTACTACTAAGGTAGATGGGTTCCATAAGTTGATGTTGATGAAGAAGCACGTATGCTTGTCATATTTGTCCGTGTCCTGTATCTTTGTGTTAATAAATGTATTGAACTGGAGTTGTTAGTACTGCGGCCATATAGCAGGAAAAGAGGTCCTGGGTTTCATTTTGTTATATTATATGTTTTTGGTTATTTTTACTTATTTAATTTCTCTGATTGCCTTTAACTTAGTGTTAACGTTTTGGTCTGACAAGCAAATAAAATAATCTGTGGCCTTCTAGCAACAAAGTTCTGGATTCAAATCCTGTCCTGGAGTCTTTCTGTATCGCTCTAACATTTTCTTTTTATGGTTGCGTGGGTTCTCCCTGGGTACTTCAGCTTCCTCCAACAGTCCAAAAACATGCATGTGTGCGTGTTTAGTTGTTTGTACTGTGTTTCTCTGGATTGTGCTTTTTTCAACTTGTCCTGCTGGGCATTTCACATCTTCGGCATATAAACAAATGTTATGGGCTATGTTGACCTTTTCAATTCCATAAATATTTTAATTTTGGTCAGTTGCAGCTGCCCGTGGTTCAACAAAAATAGCAAATAATGAGGCAGCAATTGGACAGGCCTGTCTTGTGCCTTTTTTAAGATTAAAACTCTATGCGCTTTGAGATATCCAACCTTTTTTTTTTTACACAGGTGAGCTATACAAAATTCTGATCCATTGAAATTACGCGTTCTGAGAAAGAGCAACACATCAACAGCATATAAACAAACTTGTGCACTTGTATAGTTTAGGCCTATATGTTTATATTGTCTATTTCAATTCAATGAAATGCCGCAGGGTGAAACTTTGTGGTTGTTGCATGTTTGTGTTTTATCTGGTTTTATTTGAATGCTTTTAATGGAAAATTTCAATCTTTACCTTTTTACTTTACTGTGCTGGTCATTCATGACTGAGGAACATTTGGTGACTTGAGAAACCAATAGGGAGTGAGGAGACCGGCAAAATCCAATGAGTGGTGGCAAGAAAAGGCATTTAAATAGGAAACTGAGGGACTAAAAGGGGATGCCTCTCCTTTCTGGCAAAAGGAGGTTCGGAACAATGACAGCAAGAGCATGAACAGCAACAGTGGTGCAGGAGAACAACAGCAGCTGCCACGAGAAGTGGAAACAGTCATGGCTGGGGGACAGGCCTATATTAGGGAAGTGCAGAGTCTAGTAATCTGCCCCTGGGGTTAGCACCCAGAGTTTGACAAACCAATTCCCACCTGCAAATCTGTGAGTACTGGTTCCCTATACTCTTCTTTTAAGGAGATGCCTGCTGAAGGAGTAAAGCCATAAATAAGACCAGCAGGTTTTTTTCTAAATATGTCTGACCTCCTCCTTATTGACTGTGTGGTTATTGTATTGCACTCTCTATCTGATTAAGAACACGTGCCTCTGGTGTGATTTTGTTATTTTGGCCAATTGTAAATGCCAGTGGTTTACTAAAAATGGCCAACTGTGAAGGAGAGAGTGGACAGCCCTGTCTGGTACCTCCTTAAGATATGCTCTGAAAGATCCAATCATTTGTTTTCACAAAGGTGAGCTATACAATATTCAGATCCATAGAGTTTATGTCCAAATCCAAATTTATCTAGGGTAACAAATCGAAATTTGCCTTTTCTGAATCTAATGAAACAATTAAACGTTTTTTGTGGATTTTTCAGTAGTTTATTACATTGAGCCTTTTCTTTATCTATAGCCTACTTATTTAATAAATCAAGTCTGGTCAGGATGTATAATATGTGGAGTTATTTGTTGGTTACCAGATGATTTTGCATTCATAAGTGATACTGGGTGGAAGCTGAACGGCAGAGTGGGATCTTTATTGGGCTTGAGGATAAAAATCTGTTGTTCCCCCAGCCAAGGATAAAAGCATGGATATAACACAAACTCTGAACTGTACACAAAGATGCTGGTAGGAACATCTCTGCACCGTTTTAATACTAATCTAACTTACTAGCCCAGCCCAGAAAGAAGGATTCACAGCTGGATTACCCGGTGTAGTCATGAAGCCAAAACACTTTGTCCACTCCATCTCGTTCTCTTCCACTCAACTCTCAGTCGTAGTTCACTACTACGTGGTGGGCAGGACCGGGCCAACTTTGACACAAAACCTTTTTTGGACGTCCTATCTACTTTCATGTAAGAGGTTCCAGAAAAGTTCTTACTGGCCTTTCATTTTGTAACCCATGGCTGGGGTCCCAACAAGACCAAATTTACCAGGGAGGCAGGGTGGGGCCAGTGTTTTTTCAAGGGGGTAGAGAACAAAAGAATAAAAAAAGAACAGGGCAATATTTCATCTATTCATTTATCAAGTGAGCCAAAAACCCACTTGCAGCTCGGAAGCTGCAGGTTGCAGACCTCGGATATAGCAAATGAACAATGTGATCTTATGGAATTGAGTGTAGAGAAATAACAATATTTTCCATAACCCTGTCCTGTCTGACCATTTTTTAATAACCTTTGAGTTTAATTTAACCGAGTACTCCACACCTGAATTAAATTTCATTATAGTAGATCATTATCAGACAATGCTGTAACAACCTTTAAAGAATTTGGTCCACTTTTAATTTCCTTATTATCACAGAAAAACACAGTGGAGGGCAATAATTTTGTTTCTTCCCCTTCACAAATTGATTCTCTAGTTCATAGTGTTACTTCATCATTGTGTGGCGCATAAGACAATGGAGCCCCCTTGAAAAATAAGGTAATTATTCATAGGAGGCTGACTCCCTGGTTTAATTCAGAGCTGCATACTTTAAAGCACAAGGTTAGAAAATTGGAAAGAAAATGGCGCTCTACACACCTAGAGGATTCCTACTTAATCTGGAAAAATAGCCTACTGTTGTATAAAAAGACACTTCGCCAAGCTAGAAAAGCTTATTTCTCATCATTAATAGAAGAGAACAAGAATAATCCTAGGTTTCTCTGTAGTACAGTTGCCAAACTTACACAGAGTCATAGCTCTGTTGAGCCATCCATTCCGTTAGCTCTTAGCAGTCATGAGTTTATGGGATTCTTCCTAAATAAAATTGATTCTATTAAAAAGAAAATCTTTGATATACTCCCGAAGATGATTACTTCATCCTCAGCAAGTGAGACAACATTGAAAGTAACTGTAGAACCTGATCTGTGCTTGGACTGCTTTGATCATGTGGAGCTTCCAGAGTTATCAGAAATATTAGCTTCATCTAAACCTTCAACTTGTATGTTAGACCCAATCCCAACCAAATTATTTAAGGAAGTGTTCCCTCTGATTACCAGCCCCATTTTAGATATGATTAATCTATCCTTAGGAAATGGATATGTACCACAAGCTTTTAAGGTAGCTGTAGTTAAACCTTTATTTAAGAAACCTTCGCTTGATCAAGATGATTTACTAAATTACAGACCTCTATCCAATCTTCTGTTTTTATGTAAAATTCTTGAGAAAATAGTTGATAATCAAGTGTGTGAGCATTTACACAGCAATGATCTGTTTGAAGAGTTTCAGTCAGGCTTGAGAGCTCATCATAGCACTGAAACAGCTCTGCTGAAAGTCACTAATGATATTCTTATGGCCTCAGATAATGGACTTGTGTCTGTACTGGTTCTGTTAGATCTCAGTGCTGCATTTGATACAGTCGATCACAATATTCTCTTAGAAAGACTGGGATATGCTGTAGGGATCAGGGGAACAGCGCTAGGCTGGTTTAAATCTTATCTGTCTGACAGATTCCAGTTTGTTCATGTAAATGATAAATCATCTTCAAACTCCAGGGTTCATTGTGGAGTACCACAGGGTTCAGTACTTGGGCCAATTCTCTTCACTATATACACTGCTCAAAAAAATAAAGGGAACACTTAACACAATATAAGTCCAAGTAAATCGAACTTCTGTGAAATCAAACTGTCCACTTAGGAAGCAACACTGATTGACAATCAATTTCACCAGCTGTTGTGCAAATGGAATAGACAACAGGGGGAAATCTTTGGCGATTAGCAAGACGCACTCAATAAAGGAGTGGTTCTGCAGGTGGGGACCACAGACCACTTCTCAGTACCTATGCTTTCTGGCTGATGTTTTGGTCACTTTTGAATGTTGGTGGTGCTTTCACACTCGTGGTAGCATGAGACGGAATCTACAACCCACACAAGTGGCTCAGGTAGTGCACCTCTTCTCCTGGCGGCGCTACCAGGAGACAGGCCAGTACACCAGGAGACGTGGAGGAGGCCGTAGGAGGGAAACAACCCAGCAGCAGGGCTGCTACCTCCGCCTTTGTGCAAGGAGGAACAGGAGGAGCACTGCCAGAGCCCTGCAAAATGACCTCCAGCAGGCCACAAATGTGCATGTGTCTGCACAAACGGTTAGAAACCGACTCCATGAGGTATGAGGGCCCGACGTCCACAAATGGGGGTTGTGCTCACAGCCCAACACCGTGCAGGACGCTTGGATTTGCCAGAGAACTCCAGGATTGGCAAATTCGCCACGGGCCCCCTTTTCTCTTCAAGATGAAAGCAGGTTCACACTGACACATTTGACGACTACAGAGTCTGGATACCCGTGGAGGGGCCTTTGGAGACACCCTTCAGCATGCCCGGGTTTTTGGCAGGGGTCAGTAAGGGGTTTGGGGGGTTTGTCATTTCTTTGGGGCCCCCCCAACCATGCGGCAGGGGTAGCCGACTGCCTTGGGGGTACCAAGATAGATCCTCAAACCCCCTTTTGAGAAAAATTCTGGTGGGGGTTTTCCCCGGGGTTTCCCCTCCTAAGGGGCAGGACAAGTAGACCTTATGTGGCGGGAGGTGTCAACATTTCCTGCAGAGAAAATATTAAAGCTAGGACTGGCCCCCCCTTTTCCCCAGACCTGAATCGATGAGCACTCTGGGGACATCATGTCTGCTCCCCCCACCAATGTCACCTTGCACCACCCGACTGTCCAGGAGTTGTGGGGGCTTTTGTCCAGGGCGGGAGAAATCTCTCAGGAGACCATCTGCCATCTCCGGAGCATCCCAAAGGGATTGTAGGGAGGTCATAAGGCACATGGGGGGCCACACACAATAGAGCCTCATTTTGACTTGTTTTTTAAAGGAATTACATCAAAGTTTTATACCTTTTAGTGTGTTTTTCCACTTTGTGTGTGACTCCAAAACCAGGCTCCATTTGGGTTTTAAATTTTATTTCCATTTTTGTTTTTTGTGTTTTGTTTTTCAGCACATTCAACTTTGTACGAAAAAAGTATTCAATGAGAATATTTCATTATTTATATCTGGATGTGTTATTTGAGGTTCCCCCTTATTTTTTGAGCAGTGTTATATAATAATGCTTCCAATAGGTCAAATTTTCAGGCAGCATAGAATAAAATTTTTATGTTACGCTGATGAACTCGCTTTACTTATCCATAATCTGATGAGCCCCAAACCCGTTAGATAAAAAATACAAGCATGCCTTTAAAACATAAAAAAAATTGGATGACTTTTTAATTTCTGCTTCTAGATTTAGACAAGCGATGTTTTCGTCTTTTGGGCCCGGAGCCTTTAAAAAAAAAACTGCTTTTTCAATCCTTAACCTGGATGCCTTAAATTTACCACTGGTAATAAAGTAAAAAACCCTTTGGGTTTTTTGACCCCGGGACAGCTTTAAATCCCATATTAAAGGTTTCTAGGTTTCCCTTTATTTACCCCGGAACATTGGGGCCAAAAAAAGAAATACCTAGCAGGAGGACGCTGAAAAACTACTTCAGCATTTGTTACTTTTAAGGTGGAATTGTAATTTTTTACTATCAGGGTGTCCACAAAAAGCAGGTTAAAAAACCTTCATTATTTAAAATGCTGCAGCAAGAGTTTTTGATGAAAATTTAAAAAAAGGATAATTTCTCCATTTTTCTTCCCCCCCATTGGCTCCCCCGTTAATTCAGAAATTTAATTTAAAAATTCTCCTCCCACATATAAAGCCCTTAATATCTAGCTCCATCATACATCAGAGATCTGATTGTTCTATATTTTCCTAAGGAGACTTCGCTCTCACCTCCCAGATTTTTTGGTGGTTCCTAGAGTCTCTAGAAGTAGAATGGGAGAAAGACCCCTTTTTTATCGGCTCCTCCCTGGGGGAAACCCAGCTCCCTTTTTAGTCCGTGAGGCGGAACCCAGTCTATTTTAAAGGGCTGGGCTTAAAAACTTTCCTTTTTGTAAAGCTTATGGGTTTAGAGTGGTTAGGTTACCCTGAGCTATCTCTGTAGTTTTTGCTCCCTTAGGCTTAGGCGTGGGGGACTAAGACACTTAACCTCTTCGGGAATTTTCTCACACTCCCCCTCCAATTTTGTATTTTTTGCTGTTATTTCAGCTTTTAAAAACTTTATGTTCTCTCTCTTTTCTCTTCCTAGAAGCTTACACCGGGAGTGCTCTGTGTATCCCTTTGACACCTTTCGGGGAGGGGCGCGCCCAAAGCTTCTGAGGCAAAAAATTTAAATGTCCCCCTCTACCGATGATCCAAATGGCCCTGTCTTTCGTTTTTAACCCCTTTTCTTTTCCCCTTTAGACATGGAAAGACTGAGCTTTTACGGTAACAAATTATACTGTTTCTTTTTCAGACTCAAAATTAAAAAACGGCTCAGATTTTATTGTTCTATCTTTCTAGGTGAAAAAATAAAGGAGCTAACCCCTTTAACTTTTATTTTTCCTTTCCCCATGAAATACTCCTGGATCAGTGTTTTCCTTTGTTCTTTTGTTTCTCTGCTCTGTTCTCCCCAAACCCCCCAGTCGGTCGTGGAAAGAGGGGCCCCCTCACACTGGGGCTGGTTTGCTGGAGATTTTTCCCTTTTAAAAGGGAGTTTTTCCTCCCCACTGTCGTAAATGCTTTGCTAAAGTATGGGGGGATTGCTGCAAAGTCAATCCCATTTGACGTCCACTGTTCTCCATGTCATCCGGGAGGGGGGGAATGCCCCAAGTCACTGACGGAGCAATCTGCTGGGTTTCCATGGGACAGAAAAGCTTTTACCAAATTTGGGAAAAAAATAACTGAATCGGGACTGGCACTGTTCAATGATTAGGATTTAATTGGAATGTATGTAGCTGACTTTTGTGAAGTGCCTTGAGACAACATGTGTTGTGAATTCGCGCTATATTAATAAATAAACTGAAACTGAAGTCCTCCATGTTGAGGCAGTGCAAATGTGACCAAGTCTTGTGTGCCTACTAAAGCAATGATTTTACTGAGTCCCTCTAAGACCACCTCAAAGGAGACACTCATGGTTTTTGCATTACCAAGTGCTTCTCTTTTGGGGTTGTTTTGGCTTAAATTTATCAGCAAGAAGAAATAACTAAACAAATATACTTGTAGACAGCAAGTAAATGATTTTCTTCAAGTGTTGTACTATTTACCTCCATTAGAGGTCACTAAATGCCATATGTTTCGTTATTCATCTGTGACATCATAGAGTGTATGTACATTCAAATCATTCCTTTAAAAGATATCCCTGTTTTCAATAAGGGCATATTTTGATCTCACTTCATGAACTCATGATTCTCATAATTTTGACAATGAAAATGCCCATTTGACCTGACAAAATGTAAAAAAGGGGCTGGGGTTTTAAAATGTATATTTTTTAAAACCCCCCCATTGTGGTTTCCCTGTTAAAAAAAAATTGAATAGCAATGGCGGCCTGATTGCGAAGACAACGTCCATCAAGGAAACACATTAAAAGCTGATTGACCACTCAGGAATCCTTGATGGCCTTATTTCACCGTGTGAGTTGTTCCTGTTTTATCATTAAACAGCGTTTGGAAAGAGCGTTTTC
>JAHHUM010001934.1:0-77092 GCA_036173005.1 Crenichthys baileyi | reverse complement strand
TTTAAATTTTATCCACCTCCTCTCCTCCCTCTCCTCAGTCCATCCCTACACAAAGGGTTGGGATGACCCTTCTGTCCCCTAGCTCCCTCCCCACTTTCAGGATGCTTTCTCTTCCAGAATCTATTAAAAAGACCAACCGCCAGCAAACATAAATAAATGGAGCTACAGGTCCTGGCAAAAGTATTCATACTCCCTTAACGGTTTCACATTTTGAGACATTAAAAGCACATATTTTAAGGCAGTTTATTGGGGGAAAAAATACTCAGTTTAGAGTGCATATGTATCCATTCCCTTGTGCAAACAATGCCTTTCAAAAGTTCTAATTAGTAAATAAAGTCCACCTGTGTGTAATTAATTCTCAGCGTAAATGCAGCTGTTCTTAGAGGTTTCTTCGAGAAGATCAGAGAACAAAAAACATCATGAAGACCAAGGAACACAGCAGGTGGGTGAGGAAATAGGTTGTACTGAAGTTTAAAGCAGTTTTGGGTTATTAAACAACATCCAAATGTTTTAACATATCATGGAGCACTGTTCACTCCATCATTCGAAAATCAAAGCAGTATGGAACAACTGCAACCATGGTCAGGCAAGGAGACCACTGATCAGAGAGGCAGTCAAGAAGCCAATGGTAAGTCTGGATCAGCAGCAGAGATCAACAACTCTGGTGGAAGAATCTATTGACAGGACAACATTAGTTGTGCACCAAGAATCTTTTTTAATCACAAGCCACATAGAGGACAGCATATTAGTAGAAAAGGAACTGAACTGTTGGGAATACATGTAAAAGGCAATGTGTGGAGGAAACCTTCCAAAAATAACACATCAAAAATGTTACTTCCTCCGCAAATTAAATCAATTTAGTGTGTGTAAAAGGTTAATGACCATTTTTTACCATTCTTTAATAGAATCTGGCCTTACATTTGCTTTTATCACCTGGTTCAGTAACCCATCAGCAGGAGACAAAAACAGGATGAAACAAATAGTAAAAGTGGCCAACTAAGTTATCGGTGCTAAATTACCTGATCAAACAGAAACATTTTTAAAGGGAGTCACACAAAAGGCGCAAGACATTCTCCACTCCCCTCATCACCCACTTCATGGCAAATTTGAGCTCCTGCCATCTGGAAAGAGATTCAGACAGCCTAATCAAGGACCAACAGATGGAAAAACTAATTTATTACTCATTTATTACTCAGATAAATATAAAATGTGATTGGGTGTGATTGCTTTGTCATTGTAGCCTGATCGTTTGTAATTTCCATTTGTTCTGATTCATTGGAGTTTTTTTTACTGCTATGTTATTGTGTCTGTGTTTGTGTTTTTTATGTTTTTCACCCGGCTGCAAGGGAAATGTCCCTACGGGGACACTAATAAAGCAACCCTAAAGCTGATTTCGCGCATCACCTTGAACACCCCATTTTGACAGTAAAACATGGCGATGGCTACATCATGCTGCGGGGATACTTTTCTTCAACATGGACAGGGGAGCTGGGTGAAGTTGATGTGAAGATGTATGTGTGTAGTCTTTTAGATATGTTGGAATGGCCCAGTTAAAGTTTAAACCTGAATCTTATTGTGGCAAGACTTGAACATTGACGTCCACAGACGCTTTCCATTAAATCTCACTGAGCCTGAGCTATTCTGCAAAGAAGAATGGGCAAAAGAGTCCGTCTCAGGAGGTAGACATACCTCAAAGGACTTGCAGTTACAAATACACGCCACACTTCAGATTTCTATTTGTAAGAAAATTTAAACCATGTATATTTTTCCTTCCACTTCACAATTATGCATGACTTTGTGTTAGTGTCACATAAAGTCCCAATAAAATGCAGAGGTTTGTGGTTGTAGAATGAGAAAACATAAAAAAGTTAAAGGGATGTGAATACTTTCCTAATCATATGCACAGAAAATGTTAAATATATAACAATAATTTGTTTGGTAAATAAATCAAGGGCAGAAGGTTTGGATGTAATTGTAGCCAACAGATTTGTCAAAATTATAAATAATTGTTAGATTGTTAGGGTTATCTTGGGGGATTTTTAATGTTCTTAACATCTTAAGGACATTTTAGATTTTTCTCTGTCTTTAACCTTACTAATCTGTGTCACAGTGCCAGATACTTGTTTGTTTTCTCCCCATAGACTGTATTATGCACTGAAAAGCTGCCCCCGGCTCGCTTCTGAAAGGTAGGGGCCACAAAAAGCCAAGGTGGGGGTCCTATACGCTGCGTTAGAGGTTTTTTACTTCGGATGTTTTTTTTTTCAATTGCAAAACAGATCACAGCGCTGGTTGCAACACAAAGCGCTGCCGATGAACCACTTCCTACAGCCATCCAGGGGTGAATGGGGCCACAGGACGGGGTCCACTCCGGGGTACTCGAGCGCAGGTGCGACATGCATAACACTCAGGCTGTAAAACCTGAAGGAGAGTCCATGGAAGGGGGGTGTGGGCGCATACCTGTTCTCATTAACCTGCTGTTAGTGTAATCTAACCTTTGGTGAGAAAGGATGCAGGCAGAGCAGCTGGAGTTAACGGCCTCATTTACACCTTGTTAATGAGCAGACTGGAGTTCTACTGGGGAGCTCCCATATCCCATATGCAAACTTTATCATAGCGTTATGTGGATAAAATACAGTAAAATCACAAGATTCAACTTAAAGGCATATGCATGTATTCTAACTATGTTCCCCGTCACACCCAGCAAGCCAAAACAGTTCTGTCGGGATTCCCTCACTGGACATGCAGCTCATATAAGACATTTCTTAAATATGCTCCTAACCGGCGAATAACGGCGATTTTCTCTAGTCATGATCGCGTTCCTACTTTTGAGGAAGGTGCACGTTTACGATGCCAAGCCTGACCTCAGGGCCAGCCTCTGCTGCTGACATCACCTCCGCGTCTCGTCGCCGCTGTCTGGAGTCCCATCAAGGTCTGAGGCTCCCGCTGTGACTGAAGGCGATGCCTCAACGCCATTCATTCTCAGGCAAGGCGCACAGGACGCAACAGTCGCTGCGCTCCCCTTCGGACAACTTTTTTATTTCTTATGTATTTACCCTAAACAGAACCAAAGCTTGGGCATGGCAGAAGAAAGCCGGGGGAAGCGAAGGAAACAAGCCAACCCGAGGAGAAACCGAGGTAAGAAACACGCCGCGCTGGAAAGTTTGAAGAAGTTGGTGAGTGATGCGGTGGGAGATGTTGCTGCAGCGGACAGAAGACATCATGCACAACCGACTGTCTAACTCTGAAATTTCAGAAAGACAAATTCGTTGTTTTTTTTTTACGTTTCTACTCTGCAACACATTATCTATGGCGTTTATGGTCTATTCTAGACATTTTATGGTAATCGCTTATTCTGAATTAATTAACAGTCGTCAGATTAAGAAGGTTGTTCTACCTGCTCATACCTGCATAGATAGTCTTTCAAGAAAAAGGTAGGAGTCAGTTTTATGACATAAAAACATGCAAATGCATTTTAAAATACCCCGAAATTTCTGCATTAAATCAATGCCACACGAGTAAAATAGTCTGCCTTCTTTACTGCTAAAAAGCAAACAGTGGCCTTTCCCTTATGTGCAGACTTTACTTTAGCTAAAAAGTTTCTCTGAAACTGAACATTTTCTAGACTTTTGCCCCTTGATTGCAGCAGCATGTCTGATGCTGTAAAGTGGGATTTTGGACGTTTTACTTCGTTTTTGTAAGTTAAATTACTTAGTTTTTTATATTTTATTACTTGAACTGGAGAGAAAAACGGGTAGAGATGAAAGAACCAACATTTTAAATCTGTTACTGGAGACATTTTCTCAGTTTTCTAAATGACTACCCCACGTCTTACCGTATAGGTGCTGTAGTTCTTATGCTTTATATTTTCTTTTCCTCACATGACAAAAATTCACCTTATCTTCTATTATTTGGTGGTGTGAGTTAACTGGAACGTCTTTAGATGATGTCAGTTATCAGTTTGTGTAAGTGCACTTCCTACATAAGCTTCTGAGAGGAACTTCTAGATAGCACTGAGGCTCTATTCTGCATGTTTTAAGCTGTGCCTCTTTGCTGTGTGGCTCTGAACCCTCAAAGAGAACACCTGTAAAAAAGAAGCATTTGTAAAATAATATTTGTTCTTGCTTTCTAATGTGGTCGGAGAAAATAAGTTAGAATTTGCCCCTGAACTCTAAAATTATCCAGGGATTGTTTCTCTAAACCTACATTCGACCCAGAAACTTTCTAAATATCAGCTCAGCAAGGATAAACTTACAGCAAACGATGATTCTCTAAACAAATTGTTTGAATGATGAGTGCCAGCAGTGCTCTGAGGCAGATTTTTTTGACTTTTAAAACCAGAAGTGCACTGATTAGTTGTTGTTTTTCTTGCTGGTGCAGAATGTTTTTCAAGTTCTTAGCTGCCAATTGTGATTTTGTTTTCCTCTTGATCAGATTTTTAAAAATGTGCTGAAGGTTCTTTGATAGAGGTAATAGTTTTGAATCAATCAGGAGTTGAAGGAATTTCAGGAATATTGTCATTTATGCTTAAAAGCATGTTGCCTCTTTATATGATTTTTATAAAACATTAAAAAAAAAGTGCATCAAAGAGAATACTGTTGGCTGATGTGTTTATAGACCAAAAATAGTGGAAATGCATTAAATTAACAGGAGAAAAGATTTTTCAGTATTAAAATTACAATCAAAGAAAAAAGGCGATCAAGGAAAAATTGGCTGAATCTGATCTCTGGCTGACTGATTGGTGCATCTCTAATTAAAATAATAAATCATGGTTTTCATTGCTTGTTTTTTAAAAGAGCGGTTTCTGCAGGAGAACATCTAAACACACTCAAGGCTTTTCCAAGGCTTTTCCAAAGTTTTCTTTAAACCATCACAGACCATACAATTAATGTCTTCAAACTGACATGCAGATTTCTGCTCAAAGGGGTTAGTTTACTTGTTTATCAGGTGTCTGTAAGAGTTTCCTCATTTCATTCAGAGAAATGTGGAGTCGAACAGTGTGTCACCAGGGTGAGATCCTCTCTGGCATGCTTAGCACTGACAGCAACCCGTGTGTTCATGTGTGCACACATGAACACTCTCACCTTTGACAGTTTGTCGACTGTTTCACAAATCAACAGCAGCAGTCTGGTGTGAAAGCTAAACAGATAACCACCCTACCAGGACTTATTTTTCAGAGTGTTCCTTTAATCCTGCTGCATCCAGACAAAGGAGAGATAACATCCCCCCTGCAGCTCATGTCCTATAACATTGATTAATTGTGGGACTGGAAAAACTCAAAGCATTTCAAAAATGCTAAAGGAACTAACTATACAGTGATATGAACTGTGTATATACACAGTGTATCTTCCTGCATTAGATGTGAGCTCATGCAAGGAGCATATGTCACACATGCTTCAGTGCCTGTGAAAGTCCGTACGAGTGGGCGTGTCTTGCATGTGCCGTATGCATCCTCGTGTCAGTGTGGAAGTGTACGTGTGTGAAAGCTGCATGCAGGATTTGGAATGCGAGCAGGGAGTTAAAGGTCCTTGATAAAACCAAACGAATTTGGCAGGCTCCACTCATAAGACAGCGATTTGGGGATCCTTTCCAAACCAGAAGAAAGAGGAAAAATATAGGCTGACTTTTCTTCTCTCTTCGAGGCGCCTATTGATTATGTCTCCGTCTCCCCCAATAAAAACGTCAATGTTCAGCAATATAAAGCAAAGTGAAGAAATTACAGAGCTTCATTCCTGGCAGATTAGAAACAGAGCAGGGATCAGGAAAGAAGAGATGTATATTTGAAGAAGATAGCATGCGATAAGTTGTTGTAAATGATCATCCATTGTGTGAATTATCAGGATTACTACTGATACAGTTCAGAATTTTTAACTTGGTGGCTATTTGATAGCTGAAATGCCTTATTCACTAAAATACTTTATTTGGACAGAGTACCTACAGTTCAATGTAAAACCAGCAAAAAAATTCAGTGACTTGCCATCGCAGTCATAACCCTCAAACCTCTTCCTTTTTTTGTCATATAACCACAAATAAACATCTAAAAAGCATAATATACATTTATATTAAGCTAGCTTAATTCGTTATTTTGTAGAATCGTTTGCTCCAGTTACAGCTGCAAGTCTTTGGGGGTTTGTCTCCACCAGCGTTCTTCTTTGCACAATAGTTTAAGCTCAATCAGATTAAATAGAGAATGTCTATAAGCCTCAATGTTAAAGTCTTGCACAGATTCTCAGATGGATTTAGGTCCGGACTTTGACTGGACCAATTTTGACACATAAATCAACTATAATATACATCATTCTGTTGTAGTTCTGGGTCTGTAATGTGCAGGGTCGCCTCCAGGATTGCCCTATATTTAACTCTGACAAGCTGCACCGTACTTGCTGAGGGAAAGCAGCCCCACAGCATAATGCTGCCTCCACCATGTTTCACTGTGGGATGATGTGTTCAAGATGACCTGTAGTATTGTATTTTCCCAGTGATTAATGCTCCTACCTGAGCGGTGGATCTCTGCAGCTCCCCCAGAGTTACAGTTCTCCTCTTTACTGCATATGACATGGCATATGAATAATTTGCCTTTAACATTGCCTCTGCTTACGCAAGGAATTTGACTAAAAATAGTAGGCAAATGTTGCAATCATGCACAGTCTCTATCCATGAATACTTCATTCTAGTATTTCTTCTTCTATTAGCAGAGTTATTGATCTTTAACTGCTATTTTTTCCTGTTTTATTTATTTCTTCTTGCCATTATTTGTCCAGGCCCTCTCTCAAAGACATCCGCAGATCTGATCAGACTTCTCCAACTTCTGAGTCCACTGTAGGGCTGTGTTTTATTTTCACTCTTAAAACTTTTCTGTTCCTGTTTTTATACTTCTTCTGCTTTGTTTCTTCATTACAAGCCTTACTCTATTGTTGAGTGCATGTGGCCTTTTTTTTTTACAAAAAAATAATTCCTCGTCTCTGTTTCCATCACTCCCTTTCTCGTTTTTCTTCTTTTTTCAAGTGCCAATTTATTTAAACTCCTTTCCCCTTTTTCTTCTTTCTCCTTCATTGATTTCCAAACCCCAGCCTTTGTATGCAGCTGGAGCCCAGCTGTGTGTCTGTGACTGTGCATGTACATATGCACGCATACATGTGTGTTTGTGTGGGTTTTTTCTGGCACAGCGCTGCCACTGTGAGCATAGCTCACTGTACACAAAGGACTCGAGCAACAACAGAAAAAGAAGAGGAGGAAAAGTAGAGAGAAAGGGGGGAGGAGTATTCAAACATAAAAAATGGAGGGGCTGGGACTTTTGGATCAATCTGAACTTCAAGCATGAGAGGTGTGGAAACCGAGGCAGAAATGAAGAGACCCGGCACCACAGTTTTATGACCAGGATTCTTCAAGGGGCTCAGCTCAGAAGCAGCGGGTGGGTGGGACAGAAGAAGAAAGGACGATGACAGAGATGGGAACTGATAGGGCTGACAGAGCTGGAGAGCATAAAACACAGTTCTGCAGAGTAAGAAAACAAGAGATGGAGGTATTCAGAGATATGTGAAGGGTAGAGGCAGAGGAACCAGGATGGGTGACAGAACGTGGGATATTCAAAATGTTTCCTCACTCTCTCCTCAACATTCCCACAGCTTTAGTCGGTGCTGGTCTGCATGTGTTTAAAGCCACATCTCCACAGCAGTAATAGGGAGTCCCTTTGACTGAGGCTCTTTTTCAGTCATCGCATGTTTATTTAATTATTCCTCATTCTGATGTCTGAGATGGAGCCAAAGTATTTCTGTTCCCAGCTACATGTTCCTATGCATGGCTGCCACACTGACAAACTACTATCGGAAAACTGTTAGAGATAAACTAAAACAAAAATCATCAAAATATTTTAAACCACTGCAGGCAGTGATCACACATTGCGAAAGTTGAATAAATCATTGTTTCTAAGGGGGTTACTCTATCATTGTCATTATGACATGTTAATATACAGTGCCTCGCTAAAGTATTTATGCCTCTTGAACTTTTTTCACATTTGGTAACATAGTAAACACAAACCTCCATGTATTTTCTTGAGAGTTTAGGTGAGAGAACAACTGTGAAGTGAAAACTAAAGGAAACAGTTTTCTTTACAAATAAATGCCAAAAGGTGTGGCATGCATTTATATTCTACCCTGCTGATTTATTACTTTTTATAATTTCTTTTCACTGCTGCAAGTCATTTTAAGGTTTGTCTCTACCAGCTTTGCACAACTAGACACAAGTATTCACCATTATTCATTGCAAAATAGCTTAAGGCCTATCAGATTAGACGTGTAGCTTCTGCAAACATCAACTGGAATTAGGTCTGGACTTTAAATGTGTCAATCTAACCAGTGAATGTGCTTTGATATAAAATTCCCCAATGTGTACCTTAAAGCTCTGGGTCTATGTTTAGAGTCATCCTGCTGGAAGGTGAACCTCTGCCTCAGTTTCAAATCTTTTGAAATCTCTAACAGGTTTTCTTCCAGGATTTCCCTATATTGACCTCCGTCCATCTTCCCATCAACTCTGGCCAGCTTCCCTGTTCCTGCTAAAGAAATGCTTCCTTACAGCATAATTAGATTTCCATCAGATATAACGGTTGGCATATAGGCCAGAAACTATAATTTTGATCTCCACTGACCAGAAGTCCTTCTTTCACTAGCCCTTGTAACACTGAACCTTGTTCCTAGCATTGCTTATGGCAAAACAGGACTTCTTATTGCTTTGTTATGGCCACTGTACCTTAAAGGGCAATTTTGTAGAGTGCACAACTATTACTTTTTATGTCAACAGATTGTTCCATCTGAGGTGTACGTCTCTGCAGTTCCTCTAGAAGTACCACAGGCCTCTTGGCTGCTTCTCTGATTAATGCGCTCATTGCCCAGCCCAACCAGACATAACTTTCTCTGCTAAACCTTTCAGGCCTTCGCAGAACAGCTGTAATTATGCTGAGATTAAAAAACACACAGCCCAGCTCAGTTCAATAATTAGATGGCCCCTACTGGAAACTTCTTACATTGGATTTTATTTTATGTGTGTCAGAGTAAAGGGGTATGTATGAACACAAACATACGGCACTGTTTTTTGATTATTTTTTTTTTTCTCAAAAATTAAAATCATAAAATATTTGCTACTCTGCGTTGGTCTATCAGATAAAATCACAACAGATTTAATTGAAATAGTGGTTGTAACATGAGAAAATCAGCAAAAGCACAAGGTGTATGAATAGTACTGTAAGGCAGTTTAACAAAATACAATGAAAGCTATTAGAACAATATTAGTCCCAAGAGTTGAACAGAAACCTAAATGTTGAATGTTGGGCTTATATCTAAAGATCTCACCTTTTAACTGTAAGATAAGACTCTCAGCCACATAACTCTTGACATGTGCATGTATGTATGTTTAAAGGTTGCCGGGCAATGTTGTTGTCACACATTTAACACCTTCTGCACTTTATATAGCTTTCTATTAGTAAGGAAGTTCTTTTTTTTACCTGATAGAATAAGCTTGCAACATGTAGTCTTATTGGACAAATTTATGCTTCCTTCTCTTTTACTATTTCCATTTGCAAAAGTATTATTAAGGTCTTCGTCATTGCGTTTGCAGTAATACTCAGTGCTAAATCTATTTGTGGATCTTCCTTTATTACAGACAGGGCATGGTTGTTTGATGTGCTGCACGTGTTTGAATTTAAAACCATCCACATTGGAAAGCTTGCTGCATTCAGTTTATAGATATGTGCAGTTTTATCACACCTCAAATTAAATTTGGAAACCCTGCTTCAGCTGTCATGTATTACAAGGGCCAGATGGGTGGCAAAGAAAGAGAGAGTGAGGAATAGAGAAGAGGAGAGGTAGAAAAGCAGTCAGGGGGAAGAGTAGCTTGGCAGGCAGCCCGTTGGTCCCGTTCAGCTGGCTAAGAGTGAGCTGCTTTCTGCCCATGAAGGGAGTAGATATAGCAGGGTAGTAGGTTGAATGGGGAAGTTTGATATGTAGTGTCTATGAGCAACGGCAACAGTTTTAGGTTCTGCCTCGATTGAAAGGCAAGAAAACATCACACTTGACATGGAGAAGTTCAAGTGGCATCAGCAGTTTAACACTGTATATTTCACCTGATTTGCAGCCTCTCACTGCCACTATTTCTATTAAAGTCTCAGTCTCTGAGTTGATGTGAATTTTCTTGCACATTTAAATAACCACCATTGGCACAAAACATAGACCTATGAAAATATGAACCAAAGAAGAATAACGTATAAGGTAAAATAAGGTTGTGTCTACCTTTTCAGTGCATTCACTGAGAAATTAAGGGAATACTTGTTAAAAACCATACGATGGAACTGATAGAGGAGAAAAAACGTGTTTCTGCAGTGCACAACATGAAGCAGATAAACATGTAGGTTGACACTATAGTCTCACTTACTTTTTACCTGCGAATTGTTCTTCGTAATGCCTGAATTATTCCGTTGTTAGCAGAGCCTTGGTGAAGCTTATTTAGGGACATCCCATAGATTCTCAATAAAGGTGGTACTTAGGAGGTTTGAAGATTAACATATCAAACAAGACTAGAGATGCACAGATCAGGCTTTTACTAGCATATCCCATTTTCTTTCTAAGGACTATAACACTGTATTTTAAATAAGAAAAAATGATTGTGGGCTGCATGGTGGTGTAGTTGTTATCACTGTTATCTTACAGCAAGAAGGTCCTGGGTTCAAATCCTGGCCAATGCCTTTGTGCATGGGGTTTCCATTTTCTCCCTGTGCATGTGTGGATTCCCTCTGGAGGACCAGTCCTGCCATAATTAAAAATAAATTCAGAAATAAATAAATAGCTTAATAAATTAATTACTCATCCGATAAATAGTTTAACAAATTAATTAATTCAACCATTAAATGCAACAAAATAACACTAAAAAGATTTGTTCAATAACTGATCAAAATATCAGACATACATTGATATTTCAGTTTCAGTCTTTAGATGTTTTAGTTTATCTCTGCACCCTTATTCTTTTTTGTATTTTAAAGTCAGATGTGAATTTATTAATATATTTCCCCAGTCTTTTTTTTTCAGATTTGTTACCTCACAAATATATTTACCAAAAAATTTACTTTAAGAATATTTACTTTTTAGATACATTTTTTGTCCTTTTTCATTTTCTCTCCTAATATATCCCTGTTGTTTTTTTTTTTCCCATTGGATTTTACTAAGCCCATTTATTGCCATGTTTTGGTTTTTTTTACATCCTTTGGTCGCTGTTTTGTCTTTTCCAACTTTTTCCAACATGCATCTGGAAATGGTAAAATGGTTAATGGTCTGAGCTTGTATGGCGCTTTATCAAGTCCGCAGAGACCCCAAAGCGCTATACACTACAATCAGTCATCCATCTATTCATACACACCTTCACACACTGACAGTGGTGAGCTACATTGTAGCCACAGCTGCCCTGGGGCAGACTGACAGAAGTGAGGCTGCCATACACAGGCGCCACCGAGCCTTCTGACCACCATCAGCAGGCAAGGCGGGTGAAGTGTCTTGCCCAAGAACACAACGACTGAGATGGACAGAACAGGTGTTCGAACCGGCAACCCACCGGTTACAGGATGAACTCCTACAGCCTGAGCCACAGCCGCCCATGTATCTACAGAAGATACAAGTGTAAAATCAAAGTTGGCTGGACAGAGATGGGGGGGCGGTCTTTGAAACATCATCACTGCCCCAGCTTCTTGTCTTCTGGCTAAGGTCAAGCCTCTAGAAGGTAGGGGACCAAACAGAACTAGGCAGGCATATTGAGGCTCAGCCTCATTATGTCTGCCTGGTTCTGATCTGAAAAGGAGCTGGAAGAAACAGCTAACTCCTGTCATGCTAAAGAAGTAAGGCGCGTTGCAGCTTTGGTTGTAAATAGCGCTGTTAGTTGAAGTTGTTTACTGTATCCTGTTGACTCTGAGAGAATACCTCAGTTTGCCAGAGTATTAAGAGGCATTCAGGACCAGCTTTCAAAATAAAAGCATGAGTGTTTTCCCAATCTAACCAGACAAAACACATTTTAAGAACTTCAATGTTAAATTAGTGCCTTTAAAAATCTTTAATGATACTTATTGACAATATTCTGATATACATTTTTCCAAAATGCAGCTGGTAAAAATAACCAATATTAATCACCATATTAATCATTTTTTGACATTCAAGGATGATTTGTATTCTGATTAAGAGTTTAGTTTCTATAAATGTCAGTCAATATGTTGAATTCATGTTTCATGTTGAATTTTAAAATGAAAGCCTCAGGTGAAGACAACAAATGGTCAAATCATGAGGAGAAGAAGAAAAAGACCATGTGCTGGCTACCTGAGCAGAAAGCCCGACTAATTAACCATAAGTTTGTTAAATTTGTGTAGCTCTACAAAGAGTGGGAGTTTATTCTAGATTGTTGCTTAAACCTAAGTGCTAAAATCTAAATACATGTTCCACATGAGGTTTTTGTTTTAAATTATGGCAACATGAAACCATTTTTGTGTTAACCCAAGGTTATCTTAACATGATAATCTCAACCTGGATCATTCTGTTTCACTGGTTCATCAAATAGCTTAAAAATCAAGGTACTTTTACTCTGGCAGTCTAACAGAATCTTTTCCTATTTCTTAAGCTGAATCTATCAAAATGATCTATCACAAGAGCTTAAAAAGACTGAAAACCTTTTAACAGCAGAGAATCAACTAAAAAATGACGGATCTCTCAGGTCTTGGTTCAGGTCTTTTTTTGGGTTTTACTCTATTTCTGAAGTCATAACTTTCAAACACTTTGCATCTTTTGTAGATACGTTTTTAGGCTTCCCACTTCTTCTTTTGTAATAAGTGTGTTCAGTTTCCTTAAATATTTTAAAGACACACTGCACTGTTGTAAGACATGCAAAGGGCTCTTCAAAATAATTTAAATGACATGGGTCCAACTGAACATTTTTTACATTTTGTAATCTAACTAAACTTTAATCTAAACTTTTTAAATAATTAAAATTTTATTATTTTTGCATTAAAGCATTACAAAGCAACTCGTTATGGCATGCTGTAACCTCATCCGGTAATATCTTTCTAATCTGTCCAGTTTAACACGCTTTTTTTTTTTTTGATTTTATCATCCCAAAAAATAAATAGTAAAACAGTTACTAACAGCACTCTCCACAAGTATTAGCAACCATGTGAGCAATGTGTAAAATGCCTTCCAATATGTTTTTTTCCAGGAACATAATCCCAAACAGAAAAAATCCAGCCTTTAAATTGAGGAAAATTTGTCCAAAGCAAAATCTTATCCTAAATATAAATAAATAAATCCTAAAGATATTACAATGAATACATGTTTACATTAAATCACGTGTAACACAATTATTCTAGTACTGTGGACAACCCTATTTTGCCAATAGGAAAGCACTCATTCTTCTCCTGTAACAGTTCGAAGGTTTTCTATAGAATTTAGGTCGGAGGATTAAATATGGCCATGAAAGATGAAGCATTTTGGTGTTGATTTGGCCACATTCCTTGGATCACGGCTCTCTTGAAGCACCAAGTGGTGCCTGCTAGATTTTTATTTAAAACCTTCAGGTATTTCATATTTTGATTTTTAGGTGCTCATGAAGCCCTGCACTCACAAGATTCCCAGGGGTTTTTGGAGAGCGACACTGCACACAATGGCCCACAGATACTCCACCATACTTAACAGTGGACATTGGGGGCGTTTCCACATATTCATGCTTTTTTTCATACAAAACCCACCTGGAGAGTTTGTTAAAGAAAATTCTAATCCCCAGTCTCATCTTAAAGCATACAGTTGAAGTCCCAGTGGTGTTTAGAAAACTCCACAGGTTTACGTTTGTAAAGGTAGGACAGTAAAGGCCTTTTTTTTCCCCTTCCTCTCAAACATCAACCTCTATGGTGACCTCAAAATGCCTCTTCTTGCTGCAGATCACTAACATTGAGCTTTGGAGGATGTTTTGAGACCTTATTCGACTCAATTGTTTAAAAACTTTTGATCTTTGCTCTGATTGTAGATATGGGTGAGTTAAGGAGATTATCTGAATTCTTGCAGCCGTTCCCTGACATTTGAAGATCAACACACATCTTCCTTACTTATACAGCATTTTCTCTTGTCTTTCCCATACTAAAGAGTGGCTAACTGAAACGAGGCTCTTTGTTACATCATATTTAAATCCCAGTAATATGAAAAATGCTACCATTTATTTTATAGTAATTAGGTAAGTAATCAAAAATTGTTGCATTGGTAATTTTGTAAAAAAATAAAATGATTATTGTTGTAAAAGCTTTCAGTGTGAGATTATGCTACTACTTTTAAAGCCCTACCCAGAGTTTTAGCATGGGTGCCAATAAATGTGGAGGGCGTTGCAGGTTAGCCGGCCACTCCCTCCTCCCTTCTCCTCACCCTCTGTCTCCCTGTACCTGTGATCACCTGGTACCACCTTTATCTGACCTCCAGATTACACTGCCTCTCCCACCACCACCCCTCATGCACACACAGATAATGTATATACATGTTGCTACTCTGTAGGGAGTAAACACATTCCTTTATAGAGAGAACATCTTTCTTTTCTTCTGGCCCACCTGTAACATTTTAAATTTAGGTGTTAAAACTATCTTTTTCAGGTAAACTCCTCTTTCTCACTCTGTGTTACTTCTAGAGAGCCACCGCATTAGGCTTTGTCAGACTTTAGTGTAGTAAGTAAATGTCCATATGTGGTTAAAAATATTTTCAATTGAAATCAAACTTTAAGAAAATATGAGTTTACTTTCTCGTATAAAATCCTTTTTTTTAATAAAATCTTCTGGTCACTCTTTTTAGACTTCTTAAAGAACACCATGAGATCATGAAAACTAATCTTCAGCTCAGGTATGATAAAAAACAGGATCCATACATCGGAAGCGTTTTTCACTAGAGAGGAAGCAAAGCCGCATTCGCTGGTCCATTCTGTCATTTATCACCTTGTAACAATCTTTGAGATAGACTTATCGCATCTGCTGTCAAGAATTTCTCATAGTACATCACAGGTTTAGGTATTGCAAAATTACAGAATTGGGGAGGAGTTTTAATTTGAAAGGACAGCAACGAATAAATGACAAAGAAAAGAAAAGTTGTATAAACATAGCTTTTGCTTTTCTTCGTAACAGTGTGTTACACTTTTTGGTGTCTTGAGTGGAGATTTATGAAAAGCCCTGAAATAAATACACTGTTTATTGCAAAAGCTCACACTGAACAATGTAGAAAGAAATGCTGATGTTGATCACAGCCTCCTGGAGTTCTTATTCCATAGCCCGTAATTTCCTGCTTACTTGCTGTATAAGTAGGACGTGACACAAAGCCAGTTTCTCTTAGCCACTCTTTGAAATGGGAAAGACAAGAGAACATGTGTGTTGATCATCATAAGTTAGGAAATGGTTAAAAGAAAATTTAATTTTGCCTAAAGTTGCTGATGTCCACAGTCAGATTAAAAATAAACGAACTCTAACAAGCATGGCTGGATGAGAAGTTTATTTTAGCAGCACACCCAATGAGTAGAATGGTAAAGAACATAAAACAAAATCTCCAAAAGACAGGGTTCGAGAACTCCAGCAAAGAGTGGCAATAGTGTTTAGATAAGACTAAATTAATTTAAAAATATTTTTTAATTAGATGACACATCTAATGGTATACTTAATACATTTTAAAGTAAATGTATCTGATTTTTTTATTATAGTTTACTTTTTGAAAATAATCAGTTTTTAGGCACTTCTAATTAATAAGTCATGTTTTCTAAAGTTATAAATATGATGTGACAAAGCCATTCTTCAAAGTGAGAAAGACAAAAAAAAAAGTCACTTAAGTAAAACAGATATGTGTCAATCTTCACAAGTCAATAAATGGCTACAAGAAAAGGCTACTTGCTTATGCTTGCCCATCATTACATTCAAAGCATTAAGTGAAAGTTTTAATTGAAATGCTAGCAATAAAGGTTGGATTTTAATCAGTAATCCACGAAGTTCTGTTTCCTTCGGATAAAAACATGATGTGATGCAGAGATCCATTTGTTGTAGTTACTCTTCAAAATGGGAGAGACAAGAGAAAATGATATTCAAGCAAGATGAGTATTGATCCTCAGAATCTGTGTGGATGGTGCTGTTATGTTCATACAGTTTACGTGTCCAACATTACAGTAAGGGTGGAGGGTGAAGTAGGTTGTGAGGCATCCTGGCAGCATATCAGAGAGAGGTAATGTCATCTAAAAGTTACATTAATAGGTGTGAATGTGTTTAAGCCTCAGAGAGATATGACAGGTCTAAGTCCCTGACTTCTCTGACTATTATGCTTTCTTTTTGCTCCTGTCACAGATTTTCTGTTCCTTCTTCTCCTTTGTTTGAGTCCAGTTTTAGACTGTTTTCCTTTTCTGACTTTGTGGTGTCTTTCCTTTCTTTATCTCTCTCTCTCTCCATGGATCTCTGCTTCTGATATTCTATTTTTATCCTTCACTTCTTTCCTATTCTTCTCTTCTCTCTTTCCATCTATCTGTCCGTTGCTCCTGGCAGCCTGGACTCCCCCGGCCTTCTACAGTCTCCATCATGCACCACCTCCACCCTCCCTGTCCAACCCTCCCCGCTTTACTCCACGAGCACCTCCCTTGTCCCACTGACACCACACGCTGCTCCCATCCCCCGAAAACCACTTCAAACAGCCAGCGCCATCAAAGACCACAGTCAGTCAGCCAGGCAGTCAGCCAGCAAGCCAGTAAGGCAGCCATTCAGCCAGCCTTCTGCTTTGACTTAAAATTACTGTCGTCCCCAGTTGATGGGCTGCTTTCCTCCTCTGATACACATCAAAGATCCTCTTAAACTCTCCAAGTTTTATTTTTAAAAGTTTTTTTAAACTTGATTATTTCACCGGTTGAAGTTTTACACTTGCTCTTTCTGTCTCTCTTTCTTCTCGCCATCACTTCTCAGTCCAACATGGACGAGGTCAGTAACAACATGCATGCACACACTTTTGCAGCTCTGCTGTCTTTGCATCTTTCTTGGTCACCATAATTAGTTTTTACTTTTCAGTCTGATTTGCACATCTTAAACACACACATACACACACACACACACACACACACTCTCCAAGATGTCAGTGAAGCTTCGACTTCGACTAATATGCTGATGTGGTTAAATAATGCGCAGTACGATTCATCTTCTGCAGGAGATCTTTTTAACCACGAAAAGACCAGTCCTATAGTGTGCGTTCTTCCTCTTTTTTCAGTATGAATTTATGGGTCCATTCAAGGACAGAAAAGAGACAGAAAGGAACAACGAGACAGGAAGTCACAAAATAGGAGAAAACTGGGCATGATGGTATCTGAGAAAGAAAAATAAAGGCACAGTGACACATATTTTCTATGTTTTAAACCACTATGTATCACGTGGTTTCTCAAAAACTTTTGGTGTGATGTCTATGTTAGCCAGAGGATGGCGCCACCTCTGTATATTAACTAGGCAGACCCTGAGTGCCTTGTTGGTGGGCTGTCAAATACACCAAAATGTGTAAATATAAGGTAGATAATTTGATCAAATTATTATGTAGTTATTCTGTCTTTTTTTGCAACATTTTACTGAAAAAAAGCAAATTTACATTAATTTGTTTGTCTGCTCTGACCCTTTGCATGTCCATGCTTGTTCCTTAGAAATTTTGCATGTAATTGCTGGATATTTAGCCTTTAATGCTGTAAACATTTTTTATAAGCACTGCTTCCCTCAAAACACCTCTTGTAGCACCAAATTAAAATAGAAAAAGCCAGTGGGATACCAGACATATTTGAGTCTCAAATCAGATCTTTACTGAAAAACCTAAAGCTTGAACTGAACCCAGAAAGAAAAAAAAGAATCCCACATTTCTTTACTGTTAAGCTCAAAAAGAAGTTTTTATTTAGCTTGTAACTCTCTTTAAAAAGCTTCAGAACCTTTGTACCCTGTAAGAGAATGTTTTAATATTCAAAAGGAGCCTCTATTGTGTGGTTTGTTGCACCAATGTACAAAATAAAGAGCCACATCAGAGGCCTGGAACGGTCCCTGAGCATTTTCATGTGTAAGTAAAAGAAAAAAAAAAGAGGGAAAACAAATTTGGAGGGGGGAGACAGGGGTATTTATAGAGTGGTGTGAGAGTCTCTGCAATGACAGGATCCTAATGAAGCAGAGTTTGGGTTTTTGATTCACAATGCGGTGAGAGCGTGGGTCCCTCTGTGACCGTTACTGCATTCCGGCACCGATCCCTCGGCACACGGAAACCAGCGCCGGGGCCGCAGGGAGGAGGCGGAGGGCCAGCTCCAAATAACGTGTTCCTCACAAACCTTTCTCACAAACACTGGTCTCTCTTCCACAGCAGCAGATGCACACAGAGTGTGATGGCACTTAACTTACACCAGCACTATTCATACCTATAGAAAGAGCATGAGCTCAGTGGCTCAGTCAGTTTTCACAGAATGTGAGTCACAGACCCGGTAAGTGACTCAGATGAAACAGTTCTGCTTGACCTGGTAGGGAAGTCCAAAATGATGCAGCCAGTGTGTCATATTCTAACTTTGATTTGTGTGAGAGTTTAGAGCATAAAAAGTCAGTAACAATGGAGACAATCAGAGGCAGAGAGTCAATACAATTTTGGTGAGCTTTGATTTTTTTAATTTGCTGATCAAACTGCTTGATAAATGTTATCGCTATTCATTAAAATGTCCTAATTTAAGGAAGTTTCTTATTGAAAAATATTAAAGACAAAAGTTTATTTCTGTTTAAAATTAGAACTACAGTCTTATTAAAGTATCCATACCAGTTATTCAGTTTTTGTCACAATAAAATTATAAGATTAATTGTATTTTATTGGAATTTGATTTCATAGACCAGCTGAAAATATCAGGTCTTTGTGGTATGCCTCTACCAGCTTTGCACATCTAGACAAGGAAATGTATTTTCCTTGCAAACTGCTGAGGCTTCGTCAGACTACATAGAAAGCATCTGTGAACGGCAATTTCTAAATCTTGCAGCACACTCTCAATTGGATTTAGGTCTGGACTTTAACCAGGTCATTCTAACACAAGAATATGCTTTGAGCTAAACCATTTCATCATATCTCAGACTCTATGTTTAGACTTGCTGTCTTGCTGGAAGGTGAACCTCTGTCCTACGTTTTTTGCAGCCTTTAACAGGTTTTCATTTAGGATTGCTCGGTGTTTATCTCCATACAACTTCCCATTAACTTCCCAGTTTCCCTGTCCTTGCTGGAGAAAAGTACCCCCAGCCCATGATTGTTCCACCACAATGTTTGGTCTTTCACATTGAAACTCTCAAAAATATCATTGAGGTTCGTGGTTATAATGTGACAAAATGTGGAAAAGTTCAAGGGGTGTGAATAGTTTTGCAAGGTACGTATTAAACAGTAGAAGCCTGAGTTTCCTTTAGCCACACAGTAAGCCACAAGCTGCCTCTAAAGTTCAAAAGTGACACAAATTCAGCAAACTGCATGGATGTGCTTTGAAGTTTGTTATCCATGTAAATCAGGGTAGCATATTTGTTTTAAATGTCACTGTGGTGTGGACAGGACAGGTAAACACGCTGGCAACCATGCAGGCAGGAGCACACAGGAAACCTCTAGAGGAAGAAGACTGACAACCACAGAGGCTTTTTGCACACCTCTCCTCGCACACCTTGCCTCCTTTCTGCAGAGAACAACTGACTGTCGCATTCCTAAATGCAAGTTGAAAATTATGTGCGCAAGATAGCCAGGTGTCACACTTTTTAGCATGAGATCAGTCATTATTTGTCCTACTTAGTGGGTTTATAGCAGTTTTCTCTTCCTAAGAGAAAAACCACATGACACAAGACAGCATTGTGACGCTGCACTTGATAAAACATTTGAACCATGTCAATTCTTTATTTTTTATTTTCTTCAGCATTTAACATTCAAAGGTTAAGACTCTCTAAGATAAAAGATTCAATGTAATGATGCACTGAATGCTTACCTAATCTTCTTTTGAAACTACTTTGAGATCATTGTCAGGTCTATGGGTTAACGTTATTGCAAGCAAAAAAATCATGCTTGTCTACAGTTGAGTCACCACAACCTAGAAAAAAAAGATAGAATGGGTGAGAAATATATTGTGTTGTATCTCCCAGTGAGTTTCAGTGCGCTTAGTGCTTCACCGGTGCACCTTTATGGTATGATTACAGGTCTAGGCCGCGAGGCATTCAGATCTTTTTCTGTCGTTGTCCATTCTCAGTATTATTATTCATCCTGCCTTCTGTTTAAATAAAAAACAACAAATCAGTTATTGGATTTTTGTGCAAAAAGTGGTTACAAATCAAAATTTTTTTAAAGTAAACAGCTTGTTAATTCTGTGCATTATTCATAGCCTAGAACAGCAAAGATACTCAGTATACTTGAGAAAAGCGAGTAGGAGGAGATTAGACTCTTGAGATTTTCAAAAAGACATTTTTTTACGGTCATTGGTTTAAAATGAAGATAATTGCAGATGGGTAACAAAAGCAGACAAGCCGTTGTCCTCTCAGCATCACCATAAGGAAGACTGGCCTCTCCTGGTAGAAGCAGACTGTACAGTAAGTCAGAGCTCACTTGTAACTGTATCTGTGGTGGTTTTTACTGTATGGTTTTTCAGCTTATTTTGCTGTTAGTTTTTAATCTGTTGGTCTTTTGAAGTCACGTCAGGGCAGCTTTCCACAAAGCATATGTGTGGTTCACTGTTCACTGCAGTGATGTGACATGGAGATAGAAAGCACCAGATCAGTAGAGCAGATACCAATCGATTTTTTTCAACTGCCTCTGCCCTTTTAGTACAGCCGCCTTCTCTGGGGGCAGCATTTGTTATTTTGATGAGCGTCTTCATAAAACGAATCAGATGTGAAAACTGAAACTATCAGCATAGCCCCCACTAAAACATTGCTTGTTGACGAATCAATTTTGTGTGTATCGGTGAGTGGGTTTGAAGCTAATAAAATGAGGAAAGACGTTCTAACTTTGTGTCACAAAGGCTCTAATTGAATGTAACGCATAAATATGAACTGAACAAAGACGAAATAGTTTCAGAACTGCCACTTTGCTGTCACAGTTTAAAGATGACTGCTTAATGTGCAGATATATTTGCTCTGATGTCATCGCAAAGCTTTAATCAGTATGAGTTTATTTCTTTAGCTGAGAGTACAGATGTCACAGTGTTTCTGTGGCGTTCGTCAAAATGCTCTGACACGGTGGTGCCTCCTAATGAGAGGGACATCTAAAGGAGCAGAGCTGTAACTTCTTCTTCTTCTGTGGGATTGCACTTCAGATGAGATTCTCCTAAAGCTTCTCATGCACTCAAAGAAACTTCTTGTTGTTTTAGATGGCATTGTGCAGCAACAAGCCGACCGTGCTCTTCATTTTGCCAACACATCATGCTTGTTTGTTTTTCTTCACATCTCGGTGTGTATTTGTGTTAAGGGAATTTCCCTCCGCTGTGCTTTTCACAGTTTGACATCAGTTGGAGGATTTTGTGCTGGGGACAGTTTGTTACTGTTGCTTTCTGTCTGTTTTCCTTCATTCTTCTGCTGCTCTCTTATCATCCAATTTTCTTGCATCACATTTTACTTTTTCTCTCTCTATGTCTTTATACTACTTTCTTTAACCCCTTTTTTCTCTAACATGCACATGGTCGTGAACTAAATACGCTGCGCCAATGCAGAATCACAAAGCTGCCCTACACATTACATTTCAGCGTCTTCATCCTCTCTAAAATAACCTTGATAGTCTCCATCACAGTGTCACACTTTCAGTCACACAGACTCTCACCAGAAGCTGTCTGCAAAACTTGTAAGTCTGTGTGTGTGTGTGTGTGTGTGTGTGTGTGTGTGTGTGCCTCACTGCCAGCCAGCTTGAGCCTATGGTGCTTAAGCTTTCTTTTTAATGGATCCGCGCATTTGTTACCACGATTTGACAAATATTCGCTTTCTTTCAGTAGCCATAAAAATGCAGCATAAGTACAAAAAGATCATATTTTAGACAATGCAATCTGGAAAAGGTGTTAAACTGGAAAAAATAGTGTGCAGAATGCCCAATGTGCTTTTTTCCGATTTGTAAATTTCCGTTTACCCGATTTTAGGCAGTGTAATTTTTATTTTCTCCAGTGAATCTTCAGCGTGTAGGCACCCCACCATAGTGAATAACTCTGACTGGCACATCTGCAACATCTGCTCTTTCACTCTTCCTGTTATAGCAGGTAAAGACCAAAGCAGAGCTGCCCAAGGTGCCAAAATCAAAAGGCGCCATCACCTCAAGCGCCTCTCTGTGTCACTGACTTGCTGCTGAGATGATCAGGTGGGAGGTGTTTGCTCTCAGTTGCGGTCCTTCCTTGACTCATTGTATGAAAAGTCAGAAAGCAGGTATGAGTAGGAGAGCTGCCGCCACCGCCAGAATTTCTTAAATGGCATGTTAGATTTCTGCTGTGCGCTAAAAAGGGAAATGATCGTTGCCAACAGGAATGAATGTGGACATAGCTCATCTCTGAACTGCTCGCATAGGTACTGTAAAAATAAATTTACACTCATCTTCCTGCTCTGTCTTTCTGTTTAGCATGTGGGTGTTGGTGACCCCCATGTGGTTATTTATTGAGTTCAAAATAGCGTTGTGTCTGCTGATACCTATGAAACCATCACCGACTGAATTACATCAAACTAACAAGGAAAATAGGTAAAAATATATACTACATACCAGTAATACCATCCTAATACCATGAAGTAAATAAAAAAAAACAACACTAAGCAATACTTTTGTATTTATGCTTACAGTTAATCATCCATATGTTGTATGATGGATCATATAGGTGGTGTTAGGGTATTCATTTACATTAACCTTTTAACAGTAACACAAAAAATAAGTTGAGAGAGCTTTGGTAATGATTTTCCATACACAAACTTTCAAAGTTGTAATAGGAGAAGTAATGCATTTAAATCATGTCAATCTAATGTTAAATCTTTAAATGTTGTTTTACAGAATTTGTAATTTTTTAAGATGTAGAGGTTTTCATAGAATGTTTCATTTTCATTGTGTTTAATAATAGCAACATCTTATTTGGTTTAAAATGAATAAATACAAGAAATATCAGTTTTTGATTTTATGTTTCTTATCACCTAAATGCCTGAAAACAACATTTTGCTCTGAATTTATTTGTTTTTGTAGCCATTGTTTGGTTGCTTTCATCTGGTATTGGGATTAAAATACGCTGACTTCCATTCTTAACGCTTTGTCAGCTTTATTCCGATGCTCGTGTTGAATATTTTTTTAATTTGTTAAAAATAAGCAGAACAGGAGCAGTTGCACCCTGTGGTAACCCAGGGCCAAACCTTGTTTGTTGCCATTTAAAACCAAAAGAAACAAACAAGGTAATTCCAAGGTAATTATTGCCTGCTTTTACCATTTAGCCGCATAATTGCTGAGCCAATAGTGAATCGCATGTGTACATCGTAAAATAAACTGCAGCCCAGCATGTTGCTATACAGTCAGATGCCCTCTGGTACATAAACATAGCCAAATTAGGCCAGCACCGAATCTGAAGTTGCACTCTCAGAAAAACGTTAAATTTTCCTCGTTTCTCTCTTTCTTTATATCCTTAATTTAGTTATGTAATTAGTCCTTTTGTGTCCCACACATATGAAGGTATTTCGGGCTTGGTCACCTCTGTTTTTGGAACTCTGACTCAGATATGTAAATAGTAAAAAAGTACTTTGCTCAACATATTTTCAGATTAGACTCAATGCCGATTACACACAATTACATGACCAGAGAAGGCTGTGTTTATTTCCATAGCAAAACTATGCATTTTACTGCTATAATTAGGCTTGTTTCTGTTGGGCATGCTGTCATTTTTTTACATGTTAAGTTTTATAAACAAAGGGGAAAGGAGCAGACAGATTAAAATAGTTTCTAGAGTGTTTAATCTAAAGTCACTGTTGTTGTCAAACGATCAGAAACAGCGCCCAGAAGTCCGGGCGATCGACATTGTCAAACATGATGCAGCACACTTCAGTTATTACTGTCTGGATATGACTCATGAGCTTCCCACACACATTACATTGCATGCACAACTCCAGCATGCCATTTTCTACTGCACTGGATTCCAATAAGTTACACTCTCTTCAAACTTTCTCACACTGTGCGGGTCCACCACCCTTAAAGCTGCTCAGCACATTTGCAAACAGCTTTTCTTGCAGGCAGAGACTCAGCTGGGCATGGAGGGATATGAACATTTCAATTCATGATTATTCTGTGCACATTCATTTCTCTTATATCACAATTTTGGTCAAATTTGTTGAAAACTGAAAAAACTATTGTCACATAACGAAGTTACACTAGGAGTGAGGGGGTAACATTAATCAGTTTTCCTGGATCGTAAATCATATTTAATATACATTTGTTTTTTTGTCTTGACGTGTTTTTATGTTTCAGGTTACCTGTATACATAATTAAAAATAAATAAGTAAAACACAGAACATTTTGTTTTGTAAAACGATTTGTTTACCTAGTTTTTAGGTGGTGATACTAATTTCAAGGAAACAAATGTATCTACCACAACACTAGTGCAGGCATTAATGTTTTCCCTGTTGGAAATGTATTAAAGGATACCATTAACACATGTAAATTAAATGAAAAAATATGTAACTTTCGAATTTCTGTTTGCCGAGCATTACACAAAGTGCACCCAACAGCGTTTGTGCAAGCAGCTGCTAACAAAGTTAACAAATTTTGCAGTCAGTCAGTCAGTCATTTTCTATCACTTATTCCATAGTGGGTCGCGGGGGAGCTGGTGCCTAATTACCCTTTATTGTAAAATGTAAAAAACAAATTGCACTCAACGCAGTAAACATTCACACTGCTATGTTTTTAAGAGCAAAAGATAATACTGTAAATAAATGTAATTAGCTTTAAAATATGTTATTTGAAGTAGCAGAGCACAGTATATATACTTAAGACGCTTATTGCGCCTTAAGTATATATACTGATTCAAAGGAAGTCGAGACTAAGTCCATCTGCTGTGTTGGCGCTGTGTAGAAAATAAAACAAATCATCAAACTGTTTCAGATATAAAGTCTTGTCTTATTATTACCACAAGACAGATGAGTGTAGAGGTTGACATTTTCACTGCTGTAAATATTTACTAGGAGTCCAACAATATGTAACTGTCTACTTTCTTTCTGTGGAGCACTACGCAAAGTGCGTCCAGCAGTGTTTCTGGAAGCAGTGGTAAACAAAGTTTCAATTTGCAATTTCCCTCATTATATCATGTCAGAAATTATAAAATAAAATAAGTCCAAACTCAAAATTCACCCTGCATTGAGACTGTTGTGTTTCTGCCATTACAATGAGGACCTGAAATTATTTAAATTGGCTTTTAAAATAGCAGATTGCAATGTATTGCTTAATTTTTGGACTTTTTTTTAAGAAAACCTAAAAGGTTGTTGTGTCTCAGTCTATTTGCCTTATTGACACAGTGGAGAAAGTACTTGTAAAACTACTTCAGGCACCAAGTCAATATTATTTTTCCCCTGATTCTATCGGGTCTACGCAGACATTTGGCAACTATGATTGTCCAAGAAATCTGACAAGCTGTTAGCAAGTTAAACAGAACATGCAGCCCCTTCTGGAAACTACAACTTACAAAAATTAAACCATTATGGATGGTATATAAACAGATAGTCAAGAGCTTAGATCTGAAGCCAATTCGATCACACCACGATGACCCTTTATTGAATTTTCAGATCTCAACCTGATTTTTAAATGCTTCATGGCCAGGCTGCTTAGGTGCTCTGTGACCTTTTGGTACCATACCTACTGGTTCAGTGACTAAAGAACATTCACTTAAAATTTCCTAAAACCTCTCTGGGACAGGGGTGAACTTGTGGAACTGCTTATCAGTAGAGGTAAAACGGAGCCCTGTTGGACTTCATTTCAAGAAGAACAAGGACCAGCTCTGTAATAATGGATCACTGACACCATTTTTTATTTTGTGTGCTTTGTTTTATGTACTGTTGGGTCTTAACTACTGTTAAAGGCAAAACATCGTCAATGGACAGTCATAAAGTCTAAAGTTTAGCAACATTTATAACTTGATGCCCTACGCTGATTGAGATATGCCTGGTTTACTTTCACTGCTTTCTCTTTGCATCTGCAGTGAGACACTGTCTTTTAGGGACTATCTAAAAACCCAACGTTTCAAGTACTGTTTTAATGCTGATTTAATTAAAAACATTTATACTAAATGCCATCATTTTTATCACTGTAACAACTAAATCAGTAACTATTTCATCTCTAGACTTAGCTGTCCTGGTCCAACAACAAAAACCTTATTTGAAGTATCTAGTTGCTGTACAAATAAATCAGTGTACCAGATAATGAAAGCCATCCCAGCTTTGTGCTATTTAATGACAGCCCATGTAGACTCAGCGTCACTATCTGTCATGAGAGAGAAAATTAAAGCCAATTTGATGCTAATCAGCAACAGATTTTCCTCTTGCTCTGTCCTATTACCTCAGGAATCTCCCGCAGGATCGAACTTAACACCATCATCCAACAGCGCTGGGTCGGCCAGTCCAAGTAAAGCACAGCTGATGAGCAGTTTCAGCCCTCATAAGAGCAAGTCATTCTTTACTATGTTAGCACAATCTGCGGAGAACCCTCTTTCTGAGTGGCCTTGGCTGAATCAGAATCTAGCATGAGTGTGGTTTATAGTGGGTTTAATGAGGCTGGGGGAGAGGAGAAGGAGCTTATACAAACTGAAACAGTGTAGGAGTTAATTTTTAGATTAGCTAATCAGAGGAAATAATTTCACATGCTGACTTCAGAATGTTTTTTTCAGTGTTGTGATTGTGGGCCGCCCCCTCTGTAGCAGCGGGACCCCTGTTGCTCTTTCAGTATCGGGCTGACTGTACATGCCGTGTGCGTGAGTGGGTCTTTCATCTGTATGTAAAGCTGATGAGCGTGGCTTTGTAAACCGTCTTGTGTGCAGTTTACTTTTATAACAGTGAGTTGCAGGTCTTTACTGGAAGAGTTAAAAGCAAATTTATCATAAATAAGAATCGGGGTAAACAGAAAAATCTGGAATTATTTGAAGAATTATTATTTCTGCCTTATTTAAGCACTAAACTTGTTTTTATGTTGTTGTTATTAGAGATCATTAATCAGAGAGAGGAAAAAGTCTTCTCTAAAGGAAAAGGAAGACGCAGCGATAGGAAAAGAGGCCTAAAGCCGATATCCCCGGCATGTGTTTGTGATTGTCATTTATTGTCTCCATCGTGGGAAAAACGAATGCTTCTTTTTGCTGCCGCTGCAGACTGAGCGGGGGCTGGAGGAGAGAAACTCTTCGGATACAGCGCCTTATGTTTATTTCTTACTGCAGAAGAGCATTGCTGCTGCATCATCAAAATGCATCTACACTTTTCCACATAATGTTGGAATAAAATGTTTTTTTTAAATAATGTGACTTATTATTGACAAATAAAGGATATGTCTTCTCAAGTTTTTTTTCCAAAGTTAACTCTTCCAAAGATAGTGAAAATTAAACCATGAGAAAAAGAGGAGTGTGTCTGAAAACAAGGTTATTCTGACTCTGTGGACGGTAGTGTACATCTACTAAAATAGAAATCTGGATGCAATTTTTTATTTTTTCAGTTTGGGAGAGTTGAACAAAAACTAGGAATAACTAGTTTTTATATCTGAAAATTTAAAGAATCTGAATTACAGTAATTTACACTCACAATGAAACAAGCTGTGAATCTTGATCACCAGGTTTTCAAGTTAAAATCTTATTCAAAAGGATCATTTGTTCATTTAAAGAAAACAGTTATTTTTGTAAACTCATATGATTTTTTTATTTTACTTACATTCACCATTATTTTACACATTAACCTTTAAATATTTTTAAAAGCTTTAAATTGATATCTTCTCTATCTATATAATATAACTTTTAAATGCAAATAAATATAAAAATAGGACATTAAGTGGATTCTCAAGATAATTTCTTCAATTTGTAAAACATTTTCAGATATCTGTTTTTGTTTTTTCCCTGTTCAGCTTCAGTTCTTTGTGTGTCATTTTCTTCTTTCACTTGCTTCACTGAACACCTTTGGAAGTAGTTTTCTTTATTTTTTACACTCCTATATTTATTGCATATCCTATGATCTAGAATATGCAGCTTTATTTAAAAAAAAATTAAACACACATGCTCAAAATTTTTATTGCAGACAGAATGAAATACTATAACTTATTCACACAGAAAGCGAAATGAGCATGTTATTATTTTGCAACATTTCTAATAGACTCCTATATTTAAAGTTTCTGTCTCATCTTCTCATGTTTCAAATTTTTTCCCTTCACAGTGGACGCTGAACAGGTCAGCTCACTGGGATCTGAGGAAGACGATGAGGTGGGTTTGTGGAGCCTGGAGCCCCAGGACTGCCACGAGAGCCCGAACAAGACGAGCCTGACACCGAGCGAGGTGACGGTGGAACCCAGCAGCCCTGCCTACTTCACACGGCTGCTAAGCCCTGGCAGCAGGATCTGCTGGGACCAGGTGGAGTCAGAGGCCCCGGCTGAGGAGGACGCCACCTATGCGTCTACCGACAGAGAGGGGGACCAGGAACCACTGAGGATGTACTGTAAGTCTTAAACTGTAACAAAATTACGCTACTATATGTATACACAAGTTAGTGTTTTTCTGATGCAACAAAGGGCCATACTCACCTTCATATCAACTTCTTATGAAACCATGCCTTCTCTACGAGCTGTTGCTTTTTCACTTTTCTCTTTGAAAAGGCTTCTTTCTGAAAGCATGACAAAAGAACTCATCCCACACAAAGTCACCATATTTCCATGTATCAAAGAAGTGACGTTACGGTACTGAAATCAGCACTGTGCAACGTGAGGCTTTCTCTTTTATTTAGTGAAGATCAAAGGCTCTCACTCAGCTTGCCTACTAACAATCACTTAGCTCCTTCGCCTCGTGATATTTGGCCCTGCCTGATGAAGGCGAAGCTGAGTTTTTACTACACTCAACCACACAATCTCTTCTCTCACCACATAAAAATGGCTCAAAATATGCCAACATCTGCAAACATTTGAAAAATCTTCCTCAAAGTCAACATAGGGAGAGCTTATTGGCTAGAGCCATGATAGGAGCCCTCGCATTTCCACGAACATCAGTGGCTCTCTGCCCGCCTGTCACTGCGCTCAGGGGTACGAGTGAGAAGACATTCTTTATATCTGGGTTCATATCTTACCAAAAAGCTTCAAAAATGTCTTATTTCATCTGTCAATCTTTATGTAAACAACAGGGCGTTAGATTCATTTGCTGTATCGTTTTGCTATTTATCCTCACTCTGTGTGTACAAAAAGTTGCTTTTGCACATGCATGCATGAACAAAGTGTGTATACTCACGCAAAACAGAGTGAACACTCTAAAGAATATAACAAATTAATGAAAGAAAACACAACTGCACCCAAAGCTCAGTCATTCTTAATCAACAAGATCGCTGAATTCAAAAACCTTTGTAGTTCAGCCTCAAATAAAAAAAAAAATAGTACACTGGCTTTGCAGAAGTATTCACAGACCCATGAAGGTTTTCCCATTTTGTCACAAAACAGCCACAAAGTTCCATGTATTTTAATTGGATTTTTTGCGATAATGCAACATTACTGCAGAAAACATACTTTTCAATATTTTTAACAAAAAAAAAAACAGAAAAGTTTAACTCCCCCCTCCTACTCTTGATACCCTCTAAAATATCCACTGCCTTTAGAAATCACCCACAGTAATTAGTAAATCCAGTCCAATTCTGAAGAAGCCTCAGAGGTCATGTGGTGAACCAACAGCATTATAAGGACCAAGAAAACAGCAGAAGACTATCAAGAACAATTATTTTTTTAAAAAGGAAAACGTTTGCAACCGCCTATGCAAGGGACACAAAAAAGACATGTGTAAGGAGATGCTCTGGTCAGATGAGAGCATCAATGAACTTTTTTGCCTACATAAAAAACACTATCTATAGTGAAAAACAAACCCTCCCTACTGGAAAACGTTGCGGTGGCAGCATTATGCTGTGCGGATGCTTTTCTTTGGTAGGTACAGAGAAGCTGGTCAGAACTGAGGAAAAGGGATGGAGCAAAATACAAGACAATTCCAGAAGAAAACTGCATAAGACTTGGCACAGATGATCACCTTCCAGTAGGTCAGCATACAACCAGAACTACAATGAAATGGTTAATATTCTAGCATAACCATGTGTTGACATGGCCTATATTCAATTCAGCCTAGAATTTTTGAAAGACTTGAAGGCTGATATTTAAAGACTCTTCATTCAATCTAATTGAAGTTGAGCTACTTTGCAAGGAATAATGGTTAAAATTTTCAGTCTCTAGATGTGCAAATCTGACTTGTCCATAAGGGCTTGCAGCTATAATTACAGTAGAGGTGGTTCTGTAAAGTACCGGCACCAGGGAGCTGAAAACAAATGCATGCCACACCTCAGATTTTAGTTGTAAAATATTTTGAAAGCCTTTGATATTTTTTCTCATGTCACAGACAATTAGTTGCACTTGGTTTTTTTCAGGGATTCAGGGTAAAGACAGGATGAGCACAAATGCATGTCAGACTTTTAACATTTTTATTTGTAAAAAAAACATTGTTTTCCTTACACTCAACAATTATGCACTACTTTGTGTAGGCCTATCACAATAAACTTCACTAAAATACACTGAGGTATCTGGTAAAAGGTGAGAAAATGAGCAAATGTTTGGGCTTTGTATGTATCCTTTGTATTTTTGTTTGTTGTTTAAGATTTTTTTACCTGTCTGTTCTGCCTCCTTTTATCAAGAACTTTTACCCGAAGAACTAAACCCAACAGGCTGTCTTTCAACCAAACCATAGCAGTTCAATTTAGCAATGTTGTTGTTCCTTTTCCCTTGCAGGTAAGAACTCAGACTCCCAGAATGCTTTGGAAGATCTAGCCCAATATGAATTTGTCGCTCAGCTGAGGAGGGCCTCAACCTCAGCCAGTGTGTTGGACCATCTGAACCACAACGGCTCTTCGGCTGTTCGACGTCCGAGCAGCAGGCACGATGAGCTTCCTCCTGCCATCTGGTCGCCAGGAGCTCAGCACTGCTCACCTGAAGGAGCAGGTATGCTGACAGACAAAGCTGCAGTGATGCTAAATTTAACATAAAAAAAATGTAATGTCATTGGTTCCTTTTTAAAGTGTTTTTTTTTATAAGCAACCGGTCCCAGGCTGATAAAAACCTGTTGTGATAATGTCTCTATCTGATCATAAATGCTAATGCATTTCTGAGAAAACTGAAAAAACGAATACGTTTTTTTTTTTTTTTTTTACATATCGGGTTGTTTATTGCTTCTGGTTTACCAAATAATCTTATCAAAGCCATTACCTAATTTTACCATTTATTTGTCTCTCCAATTTATATTAAGCATGACACATTTTTCACCATATATGTAGCTTAAGTAATTTAGTTTATGTACATTAGGCACATTATTCTATTCATATCTGTAGAACATAAATTAAATATTTCTTTTTTACACACAAGCTGTGCTTTGAACACAGAGGATGATAAGAAGAAAGCAAACCATGTTTTCATTACCTTAACATTGTAATGGTAAAAAAGAACCCCTTGTTCAAGGAAGGAATATTTATATGCTAATATCTGTGTTCGTAGATCTCATGCTGTCGTGTCAATCTAATAATCCAGATGATTTAATAAACAAAATTGTTTGTAAATTTCATTGCATAGAAATGGTTTGCTTTAAAATACTTAGAGAAGTAGGTGATTTAATGAGGCATCTGAGGAGTTTCCTGATGTTCACTGTGGGCAAGAATATCATTTTAATTTTAGATGTTTAATGATGTATATGAATTGTTAAAATTTCCAACAACTTTATTGAATTTCAAAAACAAGAATTAGGCTCATGATTGAATTTGTTGTCAATTTTATCCAATCCACACAGGATTAAAAATTCGACAGTGAAAAAAAAAATCATTCTAAGAATTGAGATTTCTGGCAGTAATGATAAACTCCAATTGGTGATGTTTGCAAAGAACTGACGATATGGTTAAGGTTGTTACTTTTTCTTATTTTCCCCCCACTGTTGGTTCCATGACAGCACAAATAAGCAATAAACATGTTTAAAGAATATGAATAAATGCAGTTATAGTGGGCAGTGTAGTGAACAAATGCACTAAATGAAACTGCCATATTTAATTAACTCATTTGATTATAGGTACGCTTTATTTTTAGACCATTTTTTTATGTTTCTGGGGATCTGACGGTAAATACCTTTTATCATCACTTTTATTTATATTGCAAGTAATACTAGAAAATACTGTGATAAAATTTTACATCTATATCGTCCATGCCGTCCAAATAACCACCCTTTTTAATATTTTCCTAATACTTAAATTAATGAGTTAATTGCGGGTTACTTTTTGTCATGTAGCTTAACTGCTTTTTATAATTCTGACAAAATAGCTTCAATAAATAGAGTGAAATAGTACTTCTGTATCAGAAACGGTCAGATTGTGTATTTTTAACTTGATTAGTAGATAAATTATTACTTATAATAATTATAATAATTATTAATAATTGGTTATTAATTTCTCAAGTGATTGTTGGCTGTTTCAACCACAAAGATGCAAATATCCTCTAACTTATTAGTCACACAGTTGGTTGCTGGCCTCATCATGCTATTTTTGTGGCTGAGATGTGCCAATAAAAAGCTCAGAGATCAGCTAATATAGGTGGTTGCTGTAATGTTCCCACTTATTCATGAACTAAATACACAAGCTTCTCACTGGCTAGATCATTAGCTGAGCTGTGAGCAAGATATAACCTCTCTTTGATTTTATATCTATCACTCTGTCATGAAAGTTATTTTATTCTTGTTCAGAGCATGTGAGCTCAATGGAAACTTACCATTAAATAAAAATATTAATGATGGTTAAGAAATATAGATGTTGGACATCAGGCTGATACAGTGAATTGTTGTATTTGCACTCCTAATTGTTTTTCATATTTTTTCATAGAACAACGCAATTCAGTGTATTTTATTATTGATTGTTAAATTTAATTTTAAAGTGGAAATAAATTAATGCCTGATTTTCCTAATTTTTTTACGTATAAAAATGTGAAATATTGTGCAACCCTCTCCAGTCTGAAACCCCTTAATAATGGCGTAGAGTTAGAGAAGTTATTATAATAATAAAGAGAAAATAGAGTCCATCTGTGTGTAATTTAATCTCAGTATAGAAGCAGCTGCTCTGTGAAGGCCTGCATCATAAACACCAAGCAACACACCAGATAGATCAGAGATAAAGTTTGAAGTAGAGATAGGTTATAAAATAATATCCCAAGCTTTGAGCATCACACAATAACATTCAATTCATGATCTGAAAGAACAAAAAAACAACATATGGCACAACTGCAAACCTATCAAAACATGGTGGTCCACTGACAGACTGGGCAAGGAGAGCATTAATCACAGAAGGTGGGAGAAACCCTTGATTAAAGTATTAGTTGTTTGCTACTTATCTGGGCCTAATGGAAAAAAATCCCAAGTCAAAAGAAACTGTAGGAATTGCTGCTTAAAGTTAACCAAGAGTCATACAGGAGCAAGCATGTGGAAGAAGGTGCTCTGGTCATATAAGACAACAATTGGAGCATTTTGCCTCACATGCAACCTTAAAAGAAGAGCTGCCAGAGCCCACAGAAGACTTAAGACTGAGGCAGCCAATGCTTTTATAGTTTAAAGCATATTGGCCTAATCCAAGTCCATACCCCTCATAATTTGTGACAAGACTTAAAAATTACTATTCACAGCAGTACTCTCTATCCAATCTGAAAGAGGAGCTATTTTACAGAAAGGAATGGGCAAAATTAGCCACATCCTATGCAAGCCGATGAAGATCAGCGAAAGGATCTTTCTACAAAGTATTGACTGAATATCAGTGCAAGGCAAACTTTTCAGATATTCATTTATCAAAAAAGTTGAAAACCATGTACATATACATTTGACTTCCACTTCACAATTAGGCACCACTTTGTTTGGTTCTACCATATGAAATTCCAATGAAATGAAATGTATGTGAACAGTATAATGTCAAAACTGCACATTAAAGTAAAACAAAAAGAAGAGAAGACAGGAAACAGAGAAAAGAGCTTTAAGATTACATGATTATAGCCTAGAGGATGTCACTGTTAGACATTTAGGATTTCTTTAAATAGACCAGTATTGATTATGACTGTGATATTGATGAATCAATTGGCATTTTATATCACATTTTGCATACACATCTTAGTTATTTATAACTTGACTTTAATTAATAAAAAAAATAGATATTACAGTTTATTATGTTCATTATTTGCACATGTTGGGAAAGAAATGCAGTTTTTAAAGTAGAAAAAGAGATAAATTGGTGACAAAATTAGATTACGATACATTTTTTTAAAATGGCAACATCAAGGTCTACTGTGAGTGCACTAATTTAACTGGAACCTGAGGTGTCTCTTTATACACACTATAGTTGTGGTATATATGGAGGACCTGTGTAGGTTGTGGTTGTGAATCCAAGGATAAGTCCATCACACAGAACAGCAAAACAATATTTATTATTTATATATTTATTTTTAATGCACATGTGAAATGTTATTGTGCTTGTTGAAAATGCCAACTCTCTCTTTACTGCAGATAAAGAGAAAAACCAGCAGCCTTGTCCGTTCTGCCACAGAATGTATCTGCGAGGAGCCTCTTTTAGGGACCATGTCAAATACTGTCAGGAGAGGGAGGGGGGGCACATGGTCTGTCCGCTCTGTGGATACACTTCCACCTATAGGTCCCAGATGGAGCGGCACCTAGCACTTCACAACCAAATCCAGGACAAGGTGAAATACACACACACAGAAAAACCTCTGAAACCTTTAACACCAGCGAGGCAGCTCAGAACTTTCTGCAGATTTAAGTGATTTCTATATATTTTCATTACATTTATAAAGTTTCAGTAAATTGTTTCTTTTTAGAGTCTAAAGCTGATCACATGTTCCTGTCATCCTAGAGTGCCATCGGTTTGGATCAAAGCACGGAGACGAGGAAGTTCAAATGTCTGGAGTGTGGGAAAGCATTCAAGTACAAACACCACCTCAAAGAGCATCTTCGCATCCACAGTGGTGAGATACAAAATAAGATCAAAACAGCTCCACTCAGCCTTCATTTTGCCATTGTTTCCACTGAACTGCTAACCTTTACTTACTGTCAGAATGAAATGGTATGAAATTATAACCAAATGGATGTGTTGATAGGAATGAGATTTACGTGATTCACTGCAAGAAAAGATAATTACAGAAAAAAGATTACACCCCACCCTGAAGGTATTTTCAACTCACTCCTGGCATCTCTGTGTTTAGGTGAGAAGCCGTATGAGTGCTCCAACTGCAAGAAGCGTTTCTCCCACTCTGGCTCCTACAGCTCTCATTTAAGCAGTAAAAAGTGCCTCGGTGGTGGAGGGCATGTCGGGGGAAATGTGGGGAGCGGCAGCGGAGCATTTAACGGACACAGTCAAAGCTCCTACCACCACTCACTTCCCACATCTCCCTCTGCTGGTGGGGGTAGATCCAGTACTGATCACAGCTCTTTGTTGGCTTTACAAAACCAGGACGCTATCAGGTCCTTGGGCCATTTTCCTGCAGATTCTCACCATCATTCCCTGCAGGACCTCCATCAGAGCTTCCCTAGCACGTCTGATCCAACTAGCCCGTGGGACCGTTCACCGGACTTGTCTCTCAGAAGCAGTATCATTAAAGGGGTAACTCTGTTGCCTTATTTTCACTCTGGGACCAAGTTTGACCAGATGCTGCAGGAGATGCTTCACAGAGAGGTCAAGATAGAGCGAGACAAGGGAGATGTAGAGGAGAGGAGGATGGTCCACAATGGAAGTGGGCTTGAGAGAAAGGTATCCTCTGACAGGAGGAGAGAAGTGAGATCAGGTGAAGCAGAGAGAGGTGTATTTGGGTTGACATGCCGCTGGTGCTTGCAGCCCTTCCCGAACATGGCAGTTCTCCTACAGCATGAACACAGCGCCTGTAAGATAAACAGCGAAGCAGTTGAAGCCACTGAGAGTTTTCAAAGGAAAGACCTCTCATCACCGCCCTTATTCATCCCCAGATCTGCCCTCTACACAGAAAACACCAAACCAAGCGAAGCAACCAACGGATTCTACGGAAACAAGTCACCTTCACAGAAGCCCAGCTGGCAATCTGTCCCACAAGAGCTTTTAGTGGCAATGCCATCTCCTCCACCTCGCCATGACGCATTTCCTTCACGCATGTATTTGTCCAGCCTGGATAAAGGTAGTCCAAGCCACCTATCCCCAAGGATATCATCACCTAGAGCTGGGAAAAGAGTTCCCTCCTCAGGCTTCAGTTCGCCTGTCTACCTTGACGTCACCAGCGGTCGACCTGAAACCTCGTCACCTCAGAAAGAACCCAGCAGTCCATGGTCTGCACAGAGTGAACCGCTGGACCTCTCCCTGCCGAAGCAGCTGTCAGGGCCAAAGGGAAGAAATAAAACCTTTAATGGGATCTCAGGGAGAGAAGAACAGAGAGAGCTTAAGACGCAACAACTAAGCAGATCAAGTCCAACTTCACATCTGCCCCTCCAGCAGTACCCCTTCCCCAACAGTACTGGTACTCCAGTGTTTCCAGGCTCAATATTCAATGGGTTTAACATGTTCGGCCAATCTGGTGCAGGACTTGCGCTCCCTGAAGGCATGATCCAGACTCCATACAGTCAGGCAGCTGTCAGTCCTAGGTTTCTCTCTCCTGTGGCCTACATGATGGAGGCCAACGCAGAGGCTGTATTAAAAAAGATCTACCAGGAAAGACAAAGTTTTATGGTGAGAACGTTTATTTTATTGAACATGTAATATGAGCATAAGATGCACATGGTGTCATATTCCAAACAGAACCTATTTAAAAATGCAACAAGCACAAGCTTGTATGGTCATATCATATAATGACATACAATTACTGTTCCTCCAGGGCGACATGTTAAACCGTAGTGCCCTGGACTACCTCTCTCTAACTGATGATGGGTTTGAAGGAGATGGAGGGCCAGGGAGGAAGAGGCTGAAGAAAACAGAGGAAGGACTTTATGCTTGTGACATCTGTGAAAAAACCTTCCAGAAGAGCAGTTCTCTTCTCCGACACAAATATGAGCACACAGGTCTGTAGCTCAAACTGCTGTTACAAAGTCAACATTGATGGGAAAAAGAAAGCTTCCATGACTGTCAATACAGTCATAAGAAAAACTATGTACATCCATTCGACTTCCATAGGATTTAAGCAAAAAAGCAGCAGGCAGATGCTGTTATTTAATGCACTTGATCATCAGTAGCTGTCTCCACCTCTATAAAAGCAGGAGATTTGGCAGTTTGTTGGTGACACGATGTCAATGTAAAAGGACACCAGGAATTATCTTAGAGACGCAATTGTTGCTCCCTATAAATCTTGAAAGGATTATAAGGCTGTTTCCAAATCAACAAAGTCAGTGACAAGGATTATTTAAACATGGAACACATTCAAAACAGCTACCAATGTTCCCACAATGTCACAACAAATGTATCCCCAGGGCCAAACTGTGTAATTTTCAGAGAAACTGCAAAAAAAACAAGAAGTCCATCTCAGCCTTAATTAACATGTAAAATATTAAGTTAATGGCAGTACAATTTAACAACAAAAGCATGAAAAAAGTATGATTTTCATTGCATAATTGCTATGAGAAAGCATCTTTTCTGAAAAACAAATATCAGAATCAGCTTTATTGCCAGGTTTGTACAGGCAAACAAGGAATTTGACAATATATGGGCGTGCAAGTTAGGTATGCAAAGTTGGATACAAATTAATCATAAGACAGCTTGAAAAAATGTGTTTTGGGCAGATCAGACTTATGTAAAGAAAACCACAAAAGTCATATTATCACAAACACCCTATACCAACTATCTATCTTGGTGGTGGATGGGTAATCATTTGATTTTGTTTTGTCTCCGCAGGACTCGGGCATCCTGCAGTCATTGAGTTGACTATGAACGCCTCTTAGGACCTGTTTATATGACAAATTTTTTTTTGTAAAAAACTGAAAGGTTTTGCTGCGTTTTTAGTGTTCATGTACATGACAACAGCACCCGATTTAAAAACAGATTCCAGAGCGTAACGTCATGTGCACAGGAAAAACTGAATCTTCCAGTATGGGAAGCCCCGGCACATCCACATGTATTTTGTATTTTCAAGAACATACTGCCTACTAGAGGCGTGGCAGAGGAATTACAACATTTTCATGCCATGTGCACAGAGATCATAATTAAAACATTGTCATGAAGATGTGTTAACTGAAACGAAGTCAGATGTTAGAGCTTCTTTTTGATCGCTGCTAATATACAATAGAATGGTTGAAAATCTTCAGCTGGAAATATCGTAATTAAAGGTGGTTCTACGATTGAGTCAAAGGGTATACTTAGTTTTTCAAGCAATTTTACGTGAAATTTCATATTGGCCATACATAATTAGAGTATTTGTTTACAATTTTAAAAAGAATAGTTTTACATTTTGGGAAATATGCTCAGTTAATTGTTTAATAAGAAGATTCCCTTTCATGCTTATAAATTATAGTTTAATAAAACAAAACCTGGAAAAAGGAAGCAACATTGTTTACAGGTGCCTTCACATCTAAAGCTCAGGAACAGTCAGGATGTATTTTATTTTTTGTTTAAAAATTTAGTCCTGATTACAACAAAATATAGTGACCCATGCATAAAACCACACGTGGGTGGATTTTTGACTAGAGAGCTTAAGGGCTGGTTTATACATCTACCACACTTGGTCAAGTGTGTGGCTACATTTATATCAGTCAAAATTTCACAAATTCTTTCAAAATATAGTTTTCCTGTAAAAACTGATGCATACCTTCAAAACAAAAAAGCACAGTTCATTATCTGTTTGAAAAAGCCAATACATACTATTTTTCTAAAATAGAGGCAACCCTTTTTGTATTGTTTCAGGCAAACGTCCTCATGAGTGCAAGATCTGCAATAAGGCCTTCAAGCACAAGCACCACCTGATCGAGCACAGCCGGCTGCACTCCGGAGAGAAACCCTACCAATGTGACAAATGTGGCAAACGCTTCTCCCACTCAGGCTCTTACTCCCAGCACATGAACCATCGCTATGCATACTGCAGCAAAGACCAGGATCTGGAACAGGATCAGGAGGAGATGCCTCTTACCCCTGGAGCAGACAGCAGCCTGGTGGGCAGCCTAGGTGAAGACAAATCGATGTCTGTGGAAGACCGCCACACGGCCCACTCCTTCCTCAGCGACTCCAGCCTGGACGGAGCTCCAGACGCTCTGAAAGAGGGGGAGGAAGAGGAGGACAGCATTAGGAAGATACATAAAAGTCTGCTAGAAGACGAAGATGAGCTAGGAAGTTGCACCAATGAAGGGTCACCCACAGAGGGGAGTGAACTGCAAAACAAGCTTAGTAACTGTGAAACAGGAAATCTTATTAACAACACAGAGAACCAAATGTGGGATGGAGACACCGAGAACCAGAATGGAGGCTTGGATAAATGTGAAATGATCATGGATTTAACAGAATTACCTAGAATAATAACTTAACATGACTTAAATAATCTTAAAGATTTTTAAATATATATATCCTTGCATATACAACAGTTCAGCAGAGTATTTTTCTTGTTTTACATGACAAAATGCACAAACCACCAAAGATTACATGGCCTTAAAGTGGGTGAAGCCATACTAGTTATATTTGTGTCAATGCAAATGACAGTATTTTATCATGTTCAATAGACTTCACTTACATACAGTGTTATTTCTGTTTTATTTGTTTTTTCCCAGGACTGTAAAAACCAAATTGGGTTGACTGATCTGAGGTTGTGTCACATATTCAGATGTGATACTGCATGAATCTTTAATGCTTGCTGCTGCTGCCTATTGCATGTAAAATAATATTCTGTTGTTTTTCATGTTTAAAAAAGTATTTTTGTCTTTAGCAGTTAAAAGGTTAGAAGATTACCTAATGAACCAGGCCCTGAAGCAAATTTGGAATCACACTTCGGTGTTCATTTAATGTCCTATCAAAGCTTGAAGACACAAATGATATATAAGTATTGCATCTTTTGCTCCTAATAAGTGCACAAAACCTTCAATTATCAGTTTTCTGCCACTTTATTTGATATTTTTTTAAGATTCTACATTTTGTCACATGTTGTATTTGCTTCAATCAAAGCTTGTGACTGATTATATATAATAGAGCTGATTGTCATGTTTTCTGCTGTAAAATCCAAAAAATAACTCATATTGCCAGGTGAACAACGGTCCTCAGTGGCAATCAGCCATCTGTTAAATGTTACAAACAAGCAGCAGAAAAGAGGAACAACTGGAAGGTAGCTGTTTATTCATGCTTCAAACAAAAGCAGTGGCCTGCACCTTTTTAAGTGTTTGCTTTACTGGGAGGACAGTCATTTCTGAATCTTTGCATAAGATGTTAACGGGGGCAAAAGATAAAGATAGTGTCCGGGGGTTTTTCCCCTTCAGACAGCAGATACCTTTTGGAACCTCTTACCATTTGCTTATTACAAAAATGAGCTGTTTGATTTCATCTGTTGCAACAACATCTGTGATTTCTTGTAACAATTTACATGCGCTGCGGCCTATTTTTATAGTCACAGAGCATTAACATGACAAACGCTTGGGCATTTTTAATGAGGTGTGGCAAGAGGGTCAAGATTCAGGACGCATAGATCAGTTTTGAACTTCCTCTTTCTGAGTGCGGTGTAGTCAACGTGAAAAGTGCCTCAGATGTACTCAGACAACTGTGAGTAATCCGAAAAAGCCTTCATACGATGAGACACTGCAGACGGCGGTGCATGAGGTGTGACTAAGCTTGCAGCGCTCATGCATACTGCGTGCCAAAGATACTTCTTGTTCATATATGTGTGCGTGTTTGTGTGCATCACCAAAGATATGCATATGTGACACGCCAACTGCTATGCTATTCTTGCATAGTTCCTTACCTCTTATCTTCTTACAAAAGAACAGGCAAACAATAAGTTTCACATTCACTCAGCTTCTGCACACCTATCTGCAGTTTGTGTTCTTTGTTAAATGGTCACATCCAAGCAACTTTTGTATTAACTTTTTATATGTATTTTTGTTTTCATTTTTGTAATAGAAATGTACAGAATTTGTCTTGAAAATCTTGTATTTCATTTATTTTTCTAATTAAAAATGACATTTTTGCACATTTTGTCCTAATTTGTGGTTTCGGATGCAGATTTTGTAAGGGAAAACCATATTTAAAGACATATATCAACTTTTGCCATTTAAGTTATTTTCAGGATTGTAACTTATGTCTGAATTGAGTGATATGTTAAAAAGCAGCAGATAATTCAGCCGGACGTAACCAAAGAGTGATGACATTAGCTCTGGAAAGCCAAACTCTTTATCAGCACATAACACAATTGCCACCCACAAAGAATGTAGTAATAGCATAGTCTGCAGGTCAAATTTAAGTTCATAAAGTAAAGATTTCTTTCATGATTTATCCTGCGAGGTGGAGGAAGTCAGGGGAAATGTCTGAGAGGCACTAGCATGACGATCTAACAAATCAACACCCTATCCAGGGATTTAAAATCACTGTTAGATGAGCTCAACTTGGCTGTAATGTACCTAAGTGACTGCTGGTGACAAAAAACTGTAATTTGAGACAATGCCTTTCTGGTAGCATTCCGACAGTGTAATTTCTGCTCCATATCTGAGCAGCATTGTTACACTGATGTGCACAGGTATGCATCAGCATTTTCTTTGCAACAACTGTGTCACGAGAATACTTGATGGTTGAAAAAGTAACTTTTGTCCACATAATCAGTCCATGCATTACTCAGGAGGTTTTAAATGCATTACAGTTAAGTCATTATTCCAAAGACATTGTGTCATGGCACTCAAAGTCTGTAGTTAACCTTAAATCCTTTTTGGGGCCCTTACAAATAATTTCTAGCTACACATGGTGGATGAAAGGGAAGTCAAAATACTGATATATAGCCAGCTTAATGCTGCAATCAAATGCTCTCTCCTTTATTTGGCTCAGACACTGTGAAAAAAAACAGTGGTGGCTGAAGCCAAGTATCGTGGCTAAACATGCAGGAGGATTGTTTGGAGAGGTTGACGTTTATTGATTGATTGATTATTGATTTAACGTGATGTGTGGGCATGAGCAGATGTTTTGTACTGATCACATAAAAAGTAAACCATTCAGTAAAATAAATAATTTCTTACCTTATTAGCTTTATGTCCACAAACAACAGATGTGATTGCCTCTGGGGCATGGTCTTTACCCATTTACTTTCACGAATCTAACCCACTTCTCCCACAGAGATGAACTCTGTAGCAACAGTGCTAATAGCATTCTTTTTCTGTTTTGCCAAAAGGCTGCCACACATCCATTTAACACATTCTTGTTAAAAGGGTATTTTTTAATCAAGAAAACAGTTTCTATTTAAAGCACAACCCAAATCAATTAGACACTGTCCCGTTTGGATTTAGATGGCATGTCACATCCATATAAGGCACCCATTTCTTCAAATGATTTTTTGTGGTCAAAAAGTAATTATAATTTGAATTATCTGATTTTTAAAATTATAGAAAAGCTAGATATGATTTAATTATGTTTAAATTTTCTCTAAAATATACTTTCCTTCTAAATGCCAAAAATCCATGTGGATGTTTTCATATAAATTTTATTTTACAAGAAAATTTATCCAAAAAACTCCTCAAAGCACCATAAAATCAATTGTTTCAACACAAGCGCTGGCATTTGCATGAGACAGCGCTGCAGCTTGGCTGTGGTCTCAGCCTAGTCAGTTTCCCATCACAGTAAAAAGTAAACCATCACAGATTACCAGGGAGTTCTCACTTACTTTGTGTTTTTTGCAGCTCGGTCTATTTGCATGATGATTCAGCAACGGTGCCTACTTTTGTCTTTTAAACCTGCATGTGTTATTTCTTGATATTTGCTACTTGCGTTTTAGGTTAATGACAGGTAAATAAAAAAACAAGCCCACCGTAACATCATCTTGCTATAACAGGTGATGTTGATCATACGTTTAATTCATGCATCACAAGGAAAAGAGACTGAAGTTAAAATTTTTTGATTCACGGCACTTTTCTGTCTCTTGGAAACATCACTCTTGTATGAGCTACATGCAGTATGAATGGGTACATTTCTAAGTTTCATTTCTCAGTAACAGCTGTGAACTACAGGTGAAGATCAGTGAAGGTTAGAAAAACCTTTCCTGACATTTTATCTATGCTTAATTTACTGGCATGAGTCTTAAGAAAACCCACAGAAATAGAGTACAGCAACACTTAAACCTAAACCCAGCAGAATGAAATAAAAAAACAAAGTTTAGTTTATATTCAGGCTTTGATCTGTGTCAGTTATGCCCAAATTCTGTTATATAAACGATTAAAATCCACCACAGGCTTGTAACCTGTATTCATTCAAATTTAGTGAAAATTCAATCAGTTTTGAGAGCCCTTCAGTTAAAAAAACATGTGACACATGTAAACATTTCACAACCCTCTGATTTACTTCTTTCCACAACTTTTCTAAATATTCCACAGACCAAGAAAAATTCTGTTTTAGTGATGCAGAAAACAAATTAACTGCCTACAGCTGCAAAAAATGAAGGGTTTAAACAAGTATCCAAAATGTGCTTTAATCACATTTCTCTAGACATCTGCAGAACTGCTACTGCTTTATTCGCATTTATTGATCCAGAAGACAGATTCAGATTTGACGAAATTTTAAATGCATGCATTTCAGGGGTGAAATCATAAAAATGAAATTTTATTTAGTCAAAAAAAAAGACCAAATAAAGTGCTGATTAGAAAGGAGCAGTGTTTAGTGTAAATTAAATGGATGATTAGTAAAATCACTCTAAAGTGAAAAAAACATGACAGAGCTCATTTTCAGCTGTTTAATACCACATTTGGTTTATTGACAGAAAATACCCCTCTATCTGAAAGTTTGGAGCAAGAACAACACATACAGCAGAAATATTGGATCCATCAGTGCTTTCTCCTGGACAATAAACTGAATGCAAACCTCTAACATAATGCAAGGAGGCTCTGGTTCAGCACTGTCAAAAATTATGAAAAAAGGACACCTCTGATTTAAGGGCGTGCATACAAACTCTGGTATAAACCATGAAAACATCTGGGAATTAAATAAACAGGAGCGGTTTGTCTGTTTAAGATGAAAATATTTGAGCCAATCAAGTTTAAGGACATCTCGCCAGTTAACAGGGATAAAGCTAAGACGACTCCTCATCAGTCAAATGCAGTTTTAGCCTCTTTCAATCAGCTCACACGACTTCAAACACAAGAACACAAATGAAGAAACACTACTAATAAAAACTTAACCCCCTCCCTCCCCTGCAGTGCCTCCTTTTCAGTGCTTTTTTGTCTTCTGCCAAACCCACAGCCAATATAAAATTACCCAAGCCACAGAGTGAGAGGGTTTGAGGGGGAAAATCCACATTTTCAAAACATATGCATTTCCAGTTCCCCTTTTGTTCTGTTATTAAAAGCAGCATTCGCACCAATCACAGGGGACAACTCTGCCTGCTGAGTCTCCGAAGTCCACATACCTCCACACCCCTCTGCTATCTCTGCACGCAAACTCGCCACTCGCAACAAACAACCTTGCAGGGACATCCTCTGCGAATCTCACAACAGATCACATTTGCTCACATGTTTTTATTGGAAGAGAGCTGATGACAGGACGGAGAAACATAAAAACCTCTTCATCTTATTAATAGTTATATTTCACTTTCATAGAACGTTGAGCTTTCACACTCTTCTTAAAGTTTTTCTAGGTAATAATGACAGAAATGTAGCTAATTACATTTAACTTAACACAAGAAATTTGTACTAATAAAATAGATTTATATTTGTACAAGAAAAGCTCTGAAGGTTCACACTAAAATACTAAAAGGAACATTTGTGGCCCAATTGGCACATTCATCCATTTATTGAAAATTACACTTTAATCTTTAATTAATCTTTAATCTAGACACACTTTCAAAACAACTCCAAATCATCCAACTAAGCAATACACAGATTAATCTTAGTATGGGTGCACATTTTCTTAGTTTGCAGTAAATCCACGCTAAAGCTGTGGGTGGAGCCTTGTCTGTTTGTTCTGCAAGAAATGCTGGTGCTTTTCACAGTGAGATGGTTCTACTAAGTTATGTTTCAGAGCAACGTTAAGAGACGTTCCTCCTTATGTTGCTTGATGACTTTCTGGCTGGAGGAGATTTTATGGCTTTTTATTCGCTCTGATCAAGTCTGAAACATTAACTAGAAGTGACTAGGAGGCGTCTGTTCCAGCACTGTGCTGCCCTGGGGCTGGACTCCACGTCTGTGCTCAAAGGCACAAGCATTGCAGCTAAAATTGGCTTGTTTTACTATTATTGTTTTAACATGGCTTTTTATGGAGGCCAGATGTCATGATTAGCAGCTTTCTGTCCTGGTTCTTTTTACCCCGCAATTACCTTTTAATGTGAAATCCATCTTAAACAATGTAAGTCTAAAGTCCATTGCTGCAATGCTTCTGCTTCAGTCTGATTTGGGGGGCAGCATACTGAGCTGCCGCCACCTCCAGGTCTGAAAAGATCAAGAGAGGCCTCTTGTTCCGAAGATGTGGTCGAATTCGCTCAGGATTAGCTCCACCGCCTGGTTCTGATAAATCATGTTCACTGCCATGTTGCCATTATCACGCTCCGGGCGCATCAGGGTCGGCCCGAACACAATGCCAATGTTCTGGGTGGTCATTCTGTTGCTGTCTGAACGTTCCAGCACTCTGCAGAAAATATAAAAATGAAAAATGCATTGTAAATACCAGCTTTAATAATAAACCAAAAATCAAAATGGGGAAAATCGTTCTGGACTCAGGATTTGGAATTCATCCACGATGTGAGGTGTAAGTCTAAGACAGTTCACCACTTTCTCTTAAAAAGAATTAAAGCTTTAAGTTTACATTTTTATAACATTGAAAGTTTCTTTAAGGTTTTTTCCTGACTTTGGCTGCTTTTCCACTTGTTTACAGTCAAATACATGAACTTTCTCAGATTTTACGTGTTTTCCTTTTTGAGCAAACACAGACCAATTATTCAATTAGACAAGAAAAAGTGGCTAAACTCAAGATGAACCAATGTTGGGTCAAAACACAACAGACAAAAACACATTTAAATAGGATCTTTAATCCCTTTGTGACTAGCAGCTTATAAAGACACCTGTTGCTATAATTTATTTTATTAAGTCTTACAAAAATACCAAAGGTTTTTCCAAAGGGCACACAATCAATCATCAACTTAAGGATGATGCTCCTATCTGGTCGTGCATGAGGTCTTAAACACATGATTTTCAGTAGACAGTGTTTTAGGTCTGATACTCATTTTTAATGACTTCTTACGAATGACTCAGTGTCATTTATAACACTTGCAGCTTACTACTGACTTAATTTACATTCAGGTCTGAAATCTCTCTTTTGCAATTATAGATTTTTGTAACCTGTTAACTTCACAATTATTCTTTAATCAATATTTGTCCATATAATGTTTTTTTTATCTATTGTTTACAACCTAATTAGCAATTACTTAACACTTACTCACACATCACTTAGTTCCTTATTTATTACTTACTTTTTACTTTCTATTTAATGAACTATTAATCCTCATTCTCCTATTACTTATCTTATTACATGTTTACCTATTTACTACATACTTATTACTTACCTACTCTTCTGTACCAAATACCTAACTTAGTTAGTACTTGCTTTTTACTACTTGCTTGTAACCTTTAACTTAGTCTCCTTTTACTTACTTATTACTTACTATTTTCCTATTATATATTTCCTTATCTACTCACTACTTACTTATTTATTACTGGAAATTGAAAATATATTGACTTATATATTACTTATTTTGCAACTTATCTATTTGATTAGTTACTAATTACTTTTTACTTACATACATCAGTCCTTATTTACTTAATACTTCTTTACCTATAACTTACCTCTTAATTGCCTATTTCTTGCTAAATATGCTGCCATGGTCAGATACAAGGAATGGTCTAAATATTGTTTAAAAATCAGCAAAACCCCAAAGATAATCCTTGAAAGCCCTCCAGAAAACATAACGAATAATTTAACACAACTTTAAAAGATTATGAGAAAGTTTCTTGCACATTTTAGGTGTCTCTGCTCCATCACACCTGATATAAAGAAAGGTTATGTCCTAAACAGGTCACCATGTGCTGCAAAGACCTTTCAATGACTCACTAGTTAAATCAGGTGTGTTGAAGCAGGACCACATCTAAAGTATGCAGAACACCAACCCTAGAAGACTGGAACTGGAAACCACTGATGTACACCCACTGGTGAATGTATGTCACCTCACCTTAAAATAGCCCTTTTTACTCAAGATGTAACAAGTTTAAGACACAAATCATCAACGTGTATTATCATAAAACAACAATGAATTACTGCTGAGTTAATTAGGTCACTATAAGACACACTGTTTATAAATGGATAAAATAAAAAATATATTTCTGCTAATATCCCACAACCTTAAGTAGTATTTAGCAGCTCTGCAACTTGAGGGAGTGGGTGCCTTGTAGAAACTAATGAGTCACTGAATTTAAAAGTGGAGTAAGATATATTCAGTTTAAATGCCAGAAAAGCAGCAAATGAAGAGACTTAAACACGAAACAATATATTGACACCAAACACAAGTGACAATTAAAGAGAGGTTAGAAAACGTAGAAAATAATCATTTAAACATTCAAGTCAGCTGAGATACTGTAGAATGGCCAAAAGTGACATCCAAGAAACTCTGGGAAAAAAAATGGTTTCCTTCTTGGTTAAAAATTATACCAACCAGTTTAATAAAAACAGGTCCAACATGTTCTCTGCAATTACTTAGTTTAGTCACATCCTGCCTGTCTGTAGCAATGACACGGACCAAATTATAGGAGCAATAAATCCTGAAATTCTGTTCATTCCAAAGGTTTGACAGAATCTGACTTGCAACTGGACTTTTCTTGTTTTACTGACATTTCCAAGAGGGCCACCATGAAGCCGACACTTGTGGCTTAGAGTCAAATGTCAGAGCTGTGCTTGAATGAAGCGCCATGAAATTAAAATCTAATTTCTGTCCCTTGATGAAGATGAGCTGAAAGAAGAAATTAAGTAAGAATCAGTTCTTCATCGTAACAGGTTTATGTCCCAAACCCTGAAACCCCAACGATATTCCAAGCAGCTTCAGATCTATTTCTTTTTTAGTTCTGCTAATCAGACGTTACCAAGTTAACACTTCTCTGAAGATTGCAGATGTATACAAACTAATGGGTTTTGCACTTTAGATGTGTTCTAAAAACACCTATGTTGGTATATTTGACTGTGCGGTACTAACAGGGGTCTCAGGAATGGGTTAAAGCCACAGCATAAGGCATTCTTCTAAAAATGCCATTCCCACCAAGCCACAGAAGAAGCCAGGAATTGCTCAAAACTTCCACATTAAAAAGAGAAGAGGAAAAAAAGGGAGAGAGCATAAGGAAGAGGAAAAAAAAAGAAGTGAGCGAGGAAGAGGGTGAAGAGAGAGAAAAGAGAGCAAGGTTCCAGTGGTGGCGGTGGTGGTGTTGGTATGCCTTCCAGCAGACGAACCACAAGGCTCCCATGGGACCTTCGAGGCAAAAATGAGAAGAAGAAGGGAGACAAATGGGGGAGAAAGAGAAAAAAAAGGAAGAGGCAAGCAAAGGAAGGATGAAAAGAACGAGAAGGATAGAGAGGAAGCGAGGAAAAAGGAGATAGCAAGACAGAGGAGGTGGGGGGTGATTGAGTAGGGAGGTAATAAATGAAAACCAGAGAGAGGAATGACATGAGAGGGAAAATGAGGGAAAGACACAGAGCTGACAAATTCATGGGGTCCACCACACCCTGGCACAAATATGAGCCTCACAACACGAATGCTCACCCCTGGAGTGGAAGAAAAAAAACCATAGGCGGTAAAAAACACACATTTTATGTACTGTAAAAGGAACTGGCTTGCAGAACATCGTACGCCATTCATCCGCCACCAGCCTTTTCATCTTCACAGTAACCCAAACTTAACAACAGCGTGATCCTGGTACACTCCAGGCGCTGCGGCCATGAGAATTGCTGACAGGGATTTATAAGGGACACACGGAAAACCTACTCCCTCTTGTGGTCAGATTCAAAAGGAAAATTGATAAAGAAATCATTGTAGTTGTCAGGCTGTTGAAATTCCTTCAAAAATGACAACAATGCAAAAGAAAAGAAACCCACAGATGCACATAAACACACCAGCCTAGATGAACTAAATGTCATTTTAAACCCATCCCCTCACCGTCTGAGATGCAGGCATATGAACTTCAGGGTGTCATGGTTCGAAGGGGGCATGTTAAGCACCAGACACTTCAGCCGATCCACTTTGTCCATGTGGTCCATCATCTCTGCAACACATGTCAAGAAATGTGTCAGATTAACATAATTAGCACTTTTTGAGTTGTAGTTTCTTCTTTAACAGCATCTAAAAACCTGATTTACATATTTACTCATATTAACTCAACAAAAAAACGCTGTTTAATCTGATACAGAAGTGTGTTGTTATCAAATGTCACCACAGCAGTGTGACAAACAGACAAGACAAGTGCTGACAGTAACAGATAAAAACATGAATAATAAATATTAATTTTATTTTCATGGGAAATTATTTTTGCAGAGGGTCATAAAACCGCAGATTATCTGCTACAATATATTAGGGTCAAAGACTGATAGAGGGTCATATCAGGCAAGTTGAGGCAAATTAAATGAGTAGATTAAAATAAATGAGCTTTTTTTGTCTTGTCAGAAAGATCTCATGATCCTTCTGCTAAATTTAACCATACCCTTTTATTTTGGGAAAACATTTGATCTCATCTAGACATACGGACCATTATTCCTCACTCTGCTCTCCTTTAATGCATTATTTGCATTTAGTGCCGACATTCACGTCAGGTTCTCTTTATTTTTTCTTTGTCATACAAAGTACTCCTGGCCATATGGTTTTTCTATGTCCATTCTCTACCCTCTAAGTGTCCAGCTGTTTGAGGCAGCTGACCTTTAGAACCTGAGCCTGGTTCTGTTGGAGGCTTCTTGCTGTTAAAAGGGACCTGTTCCTCATCATTGGCAACTTATTCTTGTACAGCATGGGGGATTGTAAAAAAGTAAAGATAAAATGTTTGTTTTCTTGGATAAAGAATGTTTTAGGTGGTATTTTCGCCCTCAGACCAATACATAAAGACCAAACCATTGATTATCGATTGATTAATTGATTGATTGGTGCTCAGCTTTCTGGTCTTACTAAGAAGAGCATAGCTCCCCCGAAACTGTTACAATATTCTGCAGTTTTAAAGCTGATGAGTACCAGTAAGCAAGCTCATGTAACTCCACTGGCTACTTGTGAGTTATAAAATGACATTAAGGTGGTAAGGTTCTGCAGTCATCAGTAAAAAAGGTTTTAAGCTGGTACCAAAAGTTAAAACAAACCTGTCTGTGAGGCATAATGTTTTCATTACAGCCCTTACCTGAAGACCTGAAGACCTGAACACTGTTGAGGGTGTTGATGTTTCTCAAAGCAAATTAAATCGTTTGAGTCTGAATTTTTCTTGAACTTCCAACATATTTTATTTATTTTGTCAGTTTCCAGATTTTAAGTATTTTTTGTTTGGTTCTATAACATTTTATTTAGATTTTTTTGGCCTTTTTTATTATTTCTTATACAGTGTTGTTTTACTATTTTAGATCTCATCCCAAATGAGTTATTTTATGTTTTATCTCATTTAATTTGTCATATTTTTGTCTCCTCAGCTCCACATTTTTGCTGACTTTCCATTCTTGCTTTTAATAAATATTTTCTTATTTTCTGAGTTAGGCATTTGTTGGTGTGATTGTTCATTGTTTGCATACCATTCCTTTGTTGTTAACTTCTATAAAGCTATTTGTGCTACATCTGACTGTATGGAAACTGAATCGGAATAATTTTTTATTACAACTAGATTATCATTGCTGTGAATTGGTCCTTAATTAATAAGTTTAACTGAATTTTGTAGATTTATCGCATGTTTTTTTTTAAGATTTACGTTCTTTGGTGAGAGGGAGTCAACTTAGAGGTTTTGAAGACATGCAAGGGGGAGAAATAAACAAATGTATTGAATTTAAGGCCTCTTATGTCATCTGTAGAGAAGAAAAATGAGCTCTGTTACAGTTTAGAAATGATTAAAACCATTACATTTGACAAGCTAATGATTTTTGTTTATAAAGCCCACCCTCTATAAACCGGCATAGCTTTGTTTGTGTCAGTATATAATTATAAATCTCTTGCTTTGAATTCATGCAGAGGCACAATTTTTACACCATCCTTTTGGGTTTTAATATCCTATTTACAAATGTGCTAAATAATAAAAATCCTTTAAATGTCTTCAAACAGTCATACAAAAGATATTTAAGTGGAGAACAGATGGACTATTTCATATTTGATCAAAGGCAAAACAATCCAGTATCAGACTGACTGTCCAGCGTTAGGGTGAAAAGTTGTCTTTTAAAAGGGGAAGGGGGTAAATACTTGTTCAGAGGCCCCAAAACAGCAGCCTGTTGCATTGTGTGAGACAGAATCCTGGCACAGATTAACAGACGCTTACTGTGACGCAGGTTCTGAGCCACATATGACAACAAACTATCGGAATAATAAGAAGTTGTTGACGTCAATGAACTACCTGAATAACAAGAACAAGACAGACTGACCAGCAGGGGTAAGGAACCCGAGGCAGAGACGGAAGTGAGGCTTCATCTCCATGAAGGGGGGTCAAAGGTCTAACCCATGGATTCCACCCTCAATCACTGTGATTTAGTTTCATGTCATCCATTATACAAAACATGTATGCCCTGAAGGATCGCGGCTCTGCCCATGGGGTGGTGTGTGCCTTAATGTGCACAGTGCGTTGAACAGAGGGGAGACCTTGTGCAAGCAAATCTGAGTCTTCAAATCCTTTCCAACGCAGAGAAGTAGTTTTCTGGTCTGTACACACACCAACGATATGTTTTTTTAAGCTCAACAATAGCAACCATCAAAGACTGCATTGCACGGCAGGGCTGTAAAGGCAGACTCTTGTTCAAAAAGAACATCACTGTCCTTCAGTGAAAGATAAGCTAGACAACTCAGGATAGTGCAAAAAACAGGTTTGTGGATGAATGAGACTAAAATGCAACAAATGAGTTTGGAAGAATGGATAAAAAACTATTAAAAGCTGAAGAAATGTTACTTCCATATACCATCTTCTCCCCATTTTTCCATTCAATAATCAAAATCAATCATATGAAAATCATTGATATTCCATCACATTTTGAAGAAAAGAGGCCGTAGCATAAATAGAACATATTCTTTGACCTCACAATGTGATGGTGACAAGGTGAGAAAATCCTAGATTGAATTCTGTCCTGGTTTTGACTCAATAGAAGTAAAAACACAGCGAATATTCATTATGAAACATGCTGAGAAAAAACACAAAGAGATTATATCAAAATATTTCTAGCGCAGGTGGTCTGGTGGTCTAAATGTTTCAGTAGTTGATTTTAAAAATAACACCACACAGATTTAAAATACTAAGAGCAAAAACTAATACGTATACTACACAAAAGCTTTGAGGTTTAAAAATGTTTCAGATCAATAATAATGCAAATTGTTTTAATATGTTTGGTAAGTTGTTTTATCTTCACTCACATCTGCTGTGTAACCATTTATGAAACAAATAGACAAGCACAGTATGCTGCAAGTATTTTATACCCCATAAACTTCTCACATATTGTCACTTCAGTGAACCTTATGTGCAGTTTATGTGATTGACCAATACAAAGTAGCACATAATACGTGAAAAGAAAGGGACTCATAGGTTTCACATTTCTTTACAGATAAAAATCAAAGAAATGTGTATTTGTATTTGTATTCCTGCTTTACTCTGATACCCTCAAATAAAATCCAGTGTAGAAGTAATTATATATAAACATAACTGTTCTGTGAAGGCCTTAAACGTTTGCAAGAGAACATTAGAGAACAAAAAGAAACAAGTAGACCAAGGGACACAGCAGGTTGTCAGGAATAAAGTTGTGGAGAAGCTTTGAACATCTGACAGAGCACTGTCCAGTCTATCTTCTGAAAATGGAAAGAGCATGGCATCACACACCACATCTCAGGTGGGATAATCTGTTGACAGGACAGCTTTTAGTCATGCTCTGTGGCCTTTATGGAAGAGTGGCAAGAAGAAATCTATTGTTGAAAGAAAACCATAAGAAATATAAAGTCTCAAACCATGTAGGGGTTACAGCAAACATGTGGAAGAAAGTTCTGGTCGGGTGAGACCGAAACTGTGCTTTGGGCCTTCATGTGATGGAAAACTGAATGAAACTTTCCCAGGGTGAAACACTGGGAGCAGCATCATGCTGTGGGGATAGGGAAGCTGATCGAATTAAAGCATGTCCATATGTTCACCCAAAAGACTTGCAGATGTTATTATAGCTAAAGGTAGTTCTACAAAGTATTGACTCAAAAAGGCTGAATACATATGCACACCACATTTTTTATACTTTCATTTGTAAAACAAAAAAACATCTATCATGTTCCTTTCATATCATAATTATGCTCTACTTTGTGTTGGTCTATCACATAAAATACTTCGAAGTTTGTGGCTATAACATGACAAAATGTGGAAACCTCAGGGAGCATAAATACTGTTACAAGGCACTGCATTTAAATTTCTCCCTTGACGGACCAATTAAAGATGATTGTCAGTTTACGTCACTCCTCCTTAGTGTTCGGTGAGACTAAATAAACTGTGCTGTTTATAATGTAACCCATATGAAAAGAAGCTGAAGGCGACCACTCACTGACTGTCTCCACGATGTCGGTGAAGAAGCCGTAGGGAACGAGTGGCTCGGGAAGCTCGCGGAAGAAAAGTTTCAAAGCCCCTGTGACGACATGGATGTCCTCCCACTCGCTCTGGTCCAAATTCAACTTCTCCTCTGAGACAAGTAGGAGGATTAGAAGGGAGGGGGAAGGAGAAGAAAAAATATTCAGACAAATGGAGTCAGAGGAAGTGAATGAAAGAGGAAAAAAGAGAGAAAGAGTTTAGTTGGACCATTTGACATGAGCTGTGAGCAAAGTGACTTCAGGGCTGAGGCGTAACATGAAGGCTGGCAGCTGCAGGACGGAGATAGGGTAAGAAAAGTAAGAAAACACACAAAATAAACACCTACGCTTACACACACACACATTCTTTAGGCGATGAAGCACACTTCATTTTTAACAAGTCTGACTAATGCTTCTTAAATTGGACCAAAAGACCAAAATGTTTTGAGGAATAGCAACATCTATAATTCTAAAAGGAAGTATCATTTAGAAGTACTGCTGTGAGGTAAAAGCATGTAAAAAACAGATGATTCTCTGCTCTGCCCACTTGGTGGCACCCATGGACTGCGTGATAACTCTGTACAACCTGCTGCACGTTATTACATCAGAAATCTTGAAGCACAGAGGCCTTAAGGGACATACAAATCAAGCAAACAGTATCACAACAACGACAAAAGAGAGGGGAAAAAAATGCTATTCTGCTCCCGTCTGCACAGCAGCTGAGCTCTGCTATAGTCAGCTCTCTGGGTGGGCATTGTGGGGACTTTTTCCCCCACTGAGGTATTCACATTATACAGCGCACAATACACGCAACACAAAGCAGGCCGAGTTAGAAGTGAAAGCAGGCCGATTTCTCCCTTTGCCTGAGTCTACCTTGCACCAGGTCCGCTGGGAACATGAAACGGCCGTCTGTGGTCAGCGCTCGCTCTGCAAAAACCAACAGTTAACTCAGACGGATTTCTGCTGCGTCTGCTTTATCAACACAGGGGTTGTGTAGTGTAGGTCGGACAGTCAAAGATTTCATTCAGGTTTACAGTCACTTTTATATTTAGGACATATCATTAACAATCATGGTTAAAATCAAAAGTACAGTACCCTTTTAAATAGAGGGTTTTACTTATTTTGTGCATATCGAACGTTTTCTATGTTATGTTCATCTCTGTTTGATAAGTAATCACATAGGTGAAATCTGGAATTTGTGCTTTTTACACTTTAAGTTAGATTTCAATAGTAAAGACCAGATCATTTATATATTAAAACTAAACACATGGCAGAGGATGTACTTTCTTATAACAATAATTGTATGGTTTTAAATAACTATACTTCTGAGAAGCTATAAAAGAGCTACAAAAACAGCAATTGGATTAGATTTTCATGTCACTGACAAAATTATCTGGAATTCACACATGCACGTTTCCCCTCCTCCCCTTCATCCTCACCGTGGTCCACCAGAAAGCGAAGTTTCTGAATCACAGCCAGATTTCCCGAGACTCTGTAGATGCCATCAGTATCCAGTCCTGCAAAACGTCACCCACAGCAGGTTAGATGTACAGATCTCCAAAACGTATAACAGTTTACAACCTTGTGAGTTTATGGAGCTTCCCATTTGTTGTCTTACAATTAATACCTGTGCAAACGTAGTGTAGTGTGCTGCATTGCATATGTCCTTATAGTTAAGTGACAAAGTGGAGCTAAGAGAAGTTTAGCAATCCAAAATAAAAATTGTAGACATGTTACATGATTGCATGACATCCTCTGAATACTTCAGAGTTTCTTCTTAACATTTCACCACTCGATATTTGACAAAGGCCTGACAGAGTTCTAGCACACAAAACCTAAAGCCACTAGACGGATCTGAAAAAGAACAAAATGCCCAACTTATGTAATACTATTCTAACTGTAGGCTTCTTTTTTTTATTGTAATTTCCATCCGAACATATGCACATGATGACCATTATTTTATTTTGAGGAAAAGGACATAAACTAGTAAGTGTGAGAAACCAAACTAACTGTGAAGTACGGGGGTGGCAGCATCATGCTGTGTGGATGTTTTGCTGCAGGGAGGAGTGGTGAACTTTATAAAGGTCATGCTGTCATGAGTAAAGAAATATTGTAATACTGAATCAAAGTTTCAAGACATTAGCCATAAATTTAAAGCTTGGGCACATGAGGTCGTCCAAATGAAAAATGACCCTAAGCATACAGTTACAAAGGGGCCTTAAAGACAACAAAGTCAGTGTTATGGAATGGACATCACAATGCTCTGATCTCAGTCCCATAGAAAAAAACTGAAAGGGTGTGTGAGCAAGGTGGCCTAAAAATGACTTACACAAGTTCAGCAGGAATGGGACCAAAATGTTTGGACACACCTGCTCATTCAGTTTGCCTTTGTTTTTTTTACTGCCTGTGGGAACCCCTTGAAAACCATTTCAGGTGACTACCTCACGAAGCTCATCCAGAGGAGGTTCAGAGTGTACAAAGCAGTAATCAGAGCAAAGGGGGGCTATTATAAAGAATCTAAAATATAAAAGATATTTTGAGTTATTTCAAATTTTTTGCCTTGCAGCAAGAAGGTCCTGGGTTCGACTCCCGGCCGGGGGTCTTTCTGCATGGAGCTTGCATGCTCTCGCCGTGCATGCGTAGGTTCTCGCCGGGTACTCCGGCTTCCTCCCACAGTCCAAAGACATGCCTGTTAGGTTAATTGGTCTTTCTAAATTGCCCTTAGGTGTGTGAATGAGTGTGTGCATGGTTGTTTGTGTGTTGCCCTGCGATGGACTGACGACCTGTCCAGGGTGGACCCCGCCTCTCGCCTGTAAACTGCTGGAGATAGGCACCAGTTTCTCGCGACCCACAATGGAAGAAGCGGTATAGAAAATGAATGACTGACTGACGATCATGATATGATCTAGACAGACTCATAAGATTTAGGTGGTGGAAGGTGTGAAGTAGTATACATTCAAACTGAAACCAGTAGTTTTTCCAGTCATCTTTGAAAGTGAATTTAAAAAAAAAAGTTCAAGTGGAGAAAACAAACTTCTTTATACCTTTAAGAAATTATGGAGGAGTATACCTTTATTTCTCGTAGCTATTAAAAAAATATTTATCTCACTTTGTTGCATAGGTTACATCATTGCCTTAAATGCCTTGAACTCACACTGCTACTTCCTTGCCATATTTATTTAATCAAAACCAGGTTTTAAAATCTCAATAGGTTTTTCTTCTGTGCATGAAATATTCATTGCCGTCAATTTTCTCTCATTTATCTCTCTCCCAGGCTGGCAGCTGTCATCAGATACTCTCTGGATCGCAGCATTGTTGTTTTTGCTCTCTATTGGGCCATCATAACTATTTTTAGCAGATGTGCTTTAGAGGATTTATGGCATAAATCTGTAAAAGCAGTGGGCTCAGAGATCCTTTCAGCTGATCCACAAAACAGATTTCAAGACATTTCTACCCAGTGTCCACAGTTAGCTGTGATCACGAGTTTGCAGTGACTGTACCTCTCTTCTCCACGGCCTCCGTGCAAAGTCTGACGAAGCGAGGGACGGTGCTCTTCTCTCTCTCGCAGAGCATCTCCAGGCGGCAGCCAAACACCTGATCTGAGGGGCAAAGACAGATGGACACAAACAGGCTGTTTTTTATGTTGGTTTAGAAGGTCTTTTTCCATCATGTCAGAGCTACAAGCTGTGGTTAATCTTCTGAAAACAATGTTCAATGCGGGAGAAACCCCCTCCCGTTTGACTCAGTTCCCAGCAGACGTGTTTGCTCTTACTGGATGATGCAATTCAACTCATGCACTATACTCCATAAACTATAGAGTAACTTAAATGTGTGGCACCATTATCCAGCTACAATGTAAGACTTTATGTTTTTTAAAAAGAAATTCATGCTGCAAGTACCAGCACCAAAATTTACAAGCATAATCCAGATTACTGCATTTCAATGTAAAAGTCAGTCTTCCAATAATCCTATTGTTAATGCGAAATGTAACATCATCACTTTTCACATATTCAACAGTGCTGGTATACATGTTGCTGTTTCATAGCTAAAGAGTCAGAAATCTTACTCAAGTAAGTCAAATAATACAACGAGAGATTTAAAATTAAAGAATTCATTACTGGTAATGGTACCATGAGGCCAAGCGTGCCGCGGCCCAGGCTGTGGCTGAGGCAAAAACTCGGGCCTGGGAGGAGTTTGGTGAGACCATGGAGGACTACCGGTTGGCCTCGAAGCGATTCTGACAAACCGTCCACTGCCTCAGGAGGGGGAAGCAGTGCTTCGCCAACACTGTTTACAGTGGGGGTGGGAGGCTGCTGACCTCGACTGAGGACATTATCGGGCGGTGGAAGGAGTACTTCGAGGATCTCCTCAATCCTGCCATCACGCATTCCCTGGTGGAAATAGAGGCTGGGTACTCGGGGTTGGACTCTTTCATCACCCAGGCTGAAGTCACCGAGGTGGTTAAAAAGCTCCGCGGTGGCAGGGCTTCTGGGGTGGATGACCCCGCCCCGAGTACCTCAAGTCTCTGGATGTTGTCGGGCTGTCATGGTTGACAAGCCTCTTCAACATTGCGTGGCGGTCGGGGACAGTGCCTCTGGACTGGCAGACTGGGGTGGTGGTCCCCCTTCATAAGAAGGGTGACCGGAGGGTGTGTTCCAACTACAGGGGGATCACACTCCTCAGCCTCCCTGGTAAGCCCTACGCCAGAGTATTGGAGAGGAGAGTCCAGCCGATAGTCGAACCTCGGCTTCAGGAGGAGCAGTGTGGTTTTCGTCCCGGCCGTGGAATACTGGACCAGCTCTATACCCTCTACAGGGTACTCGAGGTGGGGTACTCGAGGGTTCATGGGAGTTTGCCCAACCGGTCTACATGTGTTTTGTGGACCTGGAGAAAGCATTCGACTGTGTCCCTCGTGATGCCCTGTGGGGGGTGCTCCAGGAGTATAGAATCGGGGGCCCTTTATTAGGGGCCATCCGGTCCCTGTACAAGCTGAGCAGGAGTTTGGTCCAAATTGCTGGCACTAAGTCGGACCTGTTCCCAGTGCATGTTGGACTCCGGCAGGGCTGCCCTTTGTCACCGGTCCTGTTCATAACTTTTACGGACAAGATTTCTAGACGCAGCCAAGGGCCGGAGGGGGTCTGGTTTGGGGACCAGAGGATTTCGTCTCTTCTTTTTGCAGATGACGTGGTCCTGCTGGCCCCCTCTAGCCAAGACCTACAGCATGCGAGTGTGAAGCGGCTGGGATGAGGATCAGCTCCTCCAAGTCCGAGGCCAAAGGGAAAAAGGGTGGCTTGTCCTCTTCGGGTTGGAGGGGAGAACCTGCCTCAAGTGGAGGAGTTTAAGTATCTCAGGGTCTTGTTCACGAGTGAGGGAAGAATGGAGCAGGAGACTGACAGACGGATTGGTGCGGCTGCCGCAGTAATGGGGGCGCTGTGCCGGTCCGTTGTGGCGAAGAGAGAGCTGAGCCGAAAAGCAAAGCTCTCGATTTACCGGTTGGTCTACGTTCCTACCCTCACCTATGGCCATGAACTTTGGGTCATGACTGAAAAAACGAGATCCCGGATACAAGCGGCTGCAATGAGCTTCCTCCGTAGGGTGGCCGGGCACTCCCTTAGAGATAGGGTGAGGAGCTCGGCCATCTGGGAGGGGCTCGGAGTAGAGCCAATGCTCCTCTACATCGAGAGGAGCCAGTTGAGGTTGCTCGGGTATCTATACCGGATGCCTCCTGGACGCCTTCCTCGGGAGGTGTTCCAGGCACGTCCCACCAGGAGGAGGCCCAGGACACGGCCCAGGACACGCTGGAGGGACTATGTCTCTCGGCTGGCCTGGGAACGCCTTGGGTTCCCCCCGGAGGAGCTGGAGGAGGTGTCTGGGAAGAGGGACGTCTGGGTGTCTATGCCGAGCCTGCTGCTCCCTCGACCCGGTCCCGGATAAGCGAAAGACGACGAGTACGAGTACGAGTACGAGAATTCATTACTGTTCATTAAAATTCCATTCAATCACCATATTTTAGAACCAGAAGAAATATAAAAAGCATAAGTCACAATCAGACTTTACTTTGTTTTTGAAAACAGATAAATATTTCTAAACTGCACTTTTCTGACACAAAGAGAGCATTCGGAAAAAAGTAACTTTTAAAGAAAAAGCAGATGACTTTTTTGACAACAAAAAAGACCTTGCTATGGGGATTATGTCAAATGGAAGCGTTACCGCTCACTGGCAACATAAAAAAGGATGGAATAAGCACGCTTACTTTTCCAAAATATTCTTTTTTGCAGTAAGAGCAAGAGATCATCAGGATCTCAACATGTTCATCCCACGGCCACAGATAGGTCTAGCAATAAGTCAGCAGGCAGATCATAGAGTCAACCGTCAAATGTTAGTTGTGCTTGTCATGATAATTTGCTGCTCAAGCAGCTTCTTTCTTTCCTTCTTTCTTTCTTTCTCTCTCTCTCTTAGCAGCATTACCGAGACAGACATGAATGCACTTTTTAGGTCCAAAATATGTTGTTGAAAAAATTGGATGGAGCAACAGAGTTTGAGTGGCAGGACAGACTGTGTTTTCTGGATTACATTTTGACAGCTGCATTACTGTAGTGCAGTAAACCCTTAATAGTAAAACACAGACTGATTATGTGTAGAAAATAGAGACTTTCAACTGCCAGTATGTTTACATCAACCACTGCATGGCTAACTAATATTAAGTAACCTGGTCAAGTTGCTGGGAAAAATGGGAGGGCTGACGGCTGTGGTTATGAGATTAACAATGTGGGTCAGAACTAGAGCAGAAATTACATCATCACCTGAATGCACAAACGGTCATTCCCCCATGTGGGTAAATAAAGTCAAACAGGGGTTGCCACAGAGTTCTTTAAAATTCCTGGGTAGGATGCTGGTTTGTTAGATTATTTTTTTTTTTTATGTCTGAATTTGTCTCTATAAACATCCTCTAAAAGAAGCTGCATTTCGGTCATTTGAACCTTGAACCAGAACTGCCACAATGAATTCTGCCCTTCTAGTTTCAGCACTAATTTTGCACTATTAAAAACTATTTCTAATATTTATCTTGCATGAGCAGTTGTTAGGCTGTTGTGCTTGTTTTTACACATCACTTTATAATGGTGATCTAATGACCACAGAGACTGACAATTTACAGTAAAATAGGAGTTAAAGTAACAACAAACCAACCAGAATAAATTTGGTGCTTTTATGCCTCTGTCTACCTCCTTGTGTGTGCATATTTGACCTTCAACCACAAAAAGAAAGAATATTATCAGTTCATCATAATACTAATACTAAATATTTGTGTGTTTTATACAGAGGTGATTAGAGTAGCCAGAAATTGCACTTAAGTAAGAGTACAATTACATCATTATATTTTTACTCATGTAAAGGAAAAAGTAATCATTCAATTAGTAAGAGTAAAAAGGTATTTGGTAAACATTCTACCTAAGTACTGAGTATTTGAATAGTACTGTTTAATCCAATTTAATTGGGCTCAGAAGAAAACATCCTTGTAGTTAATTCAATAAAGTAACAAGAGTTTGGTAGAAAAGTCAGAAATTGTACTCAAGTAAGAGCAGTGATATTTCAAAATAAAATTACTCAAGTAGAAGGAAAGAAGACAGTGAAGTAAAACTATTCCAAGAACTGCATTTTTTTCTAAACGTTACTCAAGTAAATATAACTGCCTAAATGTGACAATGTACTGGTTTTACAGATATGTATAATATACGTTAAAAAAATGTCAAACATATGAACAAAATTTGAACCCTGGTTTATAGTGAAGTCACAGTGAATGTTTAAGATATATATTAAGATACTTTCTGTTTAAGTCGGAATTTGGCGAAACATACAGATAGTATCAGTAAAAAGAACATACACGCTTTAAATTCTAGGTTTTTTGTATTTTGTATGTATTTAAGGGCTGTGGTTCTTCATTTTTCACAAACGTTTCCATTTTAGCTTGATCATTGTTGAATAAAATTTATCTATAAGACTTTCTGTGGTATGTTAAAGTCATGTTTCGTTATCATATTTGATCTGAAAACACGACTGAAGTGAAGAAAAGAAACAAAAAACATTTATCATTTTAATGACAGAGGCAACAAGGGCTTTCAAGCTCCTCCTAAGGGCACAAAAACTCCTACAACTGTGCAGTTGGCTTGAAATCTTATCAAAATAATGTATATTATAATGTTGTCATTATAACGGCTTAACTAACAATTCTAACATTTGCAACAGAAAAGAAAATAGTTTTAAGCTTAATCCTATAACAAAAAATGCACAATTATTTGTATTCCCTTTTTTGATACATACACCTCTTTCTGAAAATTTGTATTTGGCTACCAGAGGTCTTCTGGTAGAAGATCTAAGTCCAGGATGGCTATCCGCACCTACTAAGAAGCCAAGTGTTCATGGAGTTCAAACTCCTTCTTTTGAAAAGGTTTCAGTAAACAAGTACAAATAGGTCTTTAATAAAGTCATGCAACAATAATATTGATATTTGAAAAAAGTCTTCTTTCAAAGCATCTAAAAATAGTTCCATATTTAGAGGCATCAAGCTTTAAATGGACAATGATACAGAAAAATATATATAAGTTATTTAAATGTAGCTTAAAATCTGTAAGTAGATTTGCTGATAATCACTTTCTGTTGTTTAGGATTGTGGGCAGCTGGCTATAATGACCAAGTTCCCATCAGTAGATCTGACAGAACATGAATGTGTATCTGTGTTTATAGAGCAGCCATTATGGATTTTCTCTGAAAAGCTCTTATTTATTTTACCCAGCATCTAAAAACAAAGCCTCGATGAGGTGTCAAAGTCTTTATCTCCAAGAGCACTTGGACCACGGTTTATTAAATGGTTCATAAAGAATATTTTAAATAACATGACTGCCCACTCCAGCTTAAAGAAGGATGAATAAATTATGTTTTGTTACTAGTGTAGAAAAAAAAGTTACTTACTAAACAGATCAGGAGGATTGCATCACACATTCACTAGGGAATGTGGCATCACTGCAGGATAAATGCTGACACTTCCTGCCTGCCATCATGACTTTAATCTGCTTCACTAAAATAGTACCATTTCTTCGCCTAAATAAAAAAAAAGCTTCTGGTTCTGCTTTAAGACTACTGTCTTGTAATAATAACACATAATTTCCTGATTCCCCACCTATACCCCTAAATAAACATTGCAGTACTTAGATTTAAAGGCAGAAATCTTACCTTTAATGAGTCCTTTCTCCTGCAGAGCCTGCAGAGGAGGTCTCTTCAGGATCAGCTTCTTCAGCCGGGTCTTCACTCTTTTCTTCTCTGTGTTTTCCAGGTTGGACGCAGAGCGAGGGACTACACAGGGAGAAGAAGAGGAGGCAGCAGAGAGGGAAGACAAGGAAGAGGAGGTCAGTGCGGGGCATTCGGCTGCGGGCCAAGAGAATATAGGAGGGGGGATGGTGGTGAGAATGAAAAGGGGGAGTGCCGGGCGACGGCGGAGGTGAGCCAGGACTGACGGTGGGATTATCTGCCATGGGGGCTGAGCTAAAATATAGGTGGGCTTGATAGAGGAGATGATGGAGGTCAGGATAGAGGGACGCAAGAAGCCTGCATGGAGGTTCAGAGAAAAGAGTGATGATGCAGAGAGCGGCTGTGAACTAGAGAGGAGGGCAAGAAAGGAAGGATTATGAAGTGATCAGATGTAACAAATGGTCACGACTTACGAGAACTTCTCCTCTCATCCTCATCGCCGCTGTGGTCCAGCATCTCCAGGCTGCCAGCTCTCCTCAAAGAGTACTGAAGGATGTTATCTAATGGATTTTCCCGATCCTATGGAGCAAACAGAAAGGTTAATATTGAGTAATGCTGTGCAAAGGTTTAAACAACCTCCAAATGTATTTATACTTTGCTTCCAAGCTAGACATGAGAAAAACTTTCACAGATGCCCAGAAAGCCTGAAGAACTATTGATCAAGAATCACTCAAAAAAAATGTTTTCCTTTATTTTTCGACCCCACTGAGTTGTTTTTTTACATTTTATGACATGATAACCAAACACTTCAATGTTTTTTTGGATTCATGTGACTGGCATTCAAAAAGTAAGACAATGTCAGTAGGAAGGAAAATACATGGTTTACCATTTTGTGTTTACTAATAAAAATCAGAAAAGTGGATGTTCAGCTTTCCTGAGCAAATACTTAAAACTACCTCTAACTGTAATTAAAGCTGCAAGTCTTTTGAAGTATGTCTCCACCATCTTTGCACATCTATAGAGGGAAATTGTTCATTCTTTTTTGCGAAATAACTCATATTCAGTCATAATGGATGGAGATCATTTGTGAACTCATGGTTTTGGCACAGATTCCAAATTAGATTTAGGTCTGGACTTTGACTGAGCCGTTCTAACGAATGAATATATTTGGACCTAAACCAATGCAATAAAGCTCTTGCTGCATGTTTAGGGTCGTTGTCCTACCGGAAGGTGAACCTAAAGCCCAGTCTCAAGATTTTTCCAGCCTCTAACTGATCTTCTTTCTGGACTTTCATTAACAAAAAAGATAATAATAATTTTTTTGTAGTGCACTTTACATTTAAAAAACATTTTAAGTGCTAAACAAAAAAGTAGTCATACAGAATAAAATCTGTTACATTTGAAAAAGTGTAAAACAGAAACGGTTTTAGTTATTTTTTAAAGGTCTCTGTGGTCTGTGATGCCCTCAGATGGTCAGAAAGGGACTTCCATACACCAGGAGCTGCTGAGCCGAAGGTCTGGTCCACCAAGTTTTATTTAGCTTCATCCAACTTCCCATTTACTCTGAACAGGTCCTGCTGTAGAAAAGCATGCACACAGTATGATGCTGCCACCACCGTGTGTTACCATAGGTAAGGTGAGTTCAGTGAGATATGTAGTGTCATTTTACATGGAGGCCAAAAAGTTTAACTTTGGTGTCATCTGACCATGTTTGCTGTCCTCCCTACATGAATAGTAGAATACTGATATTTGATTTATTATGGCTTTTGTTCCCACCACTCTTACGAAGGTCAGATTTGTAGACTGCACAACTAACAGTAACCCTGTCAACAGATTCTGCCACTTGAGCTCAGATTTTGATTTGCAGAAACATATTGAAAACCATGCATGTCATGCAGACAATTGGCTGCACTGGGTTTTATTTAGGTGTATCAAAGTAAAAGGGCCAGAATACAAATGCTGGCAATATTTTTCTGATTTTGGTTATTAAATAATTTGAAAGTCGTGCATTATTACTTTTTACCTCACAATTACTTTGTGTTTGTCTATTACATTAAATACAGTGAAACCTGTGGTTGTACCATGGCTGGCAAAATGGGCAAAGCTTCAAGGGTAAAAGTATTTCAGTCTTTGTTAAATCGTTGAATATATTTATTTTTCATACAGGGTTTAAGTTAAGTTATAAGCAGAGATTTGAATTTACCTTGTATTGTACCCTCCAGTTCTTTTAATTATACCATGAACAAAAAAGCTTTGGCCGCTGTCCTACCCTTAGTTCACCATAATCTAACACTGAACACATAGAGAACAACACACACCTCAGGTCTACAAAGTTTTTTCAAAGTTAGCTCACAGACCTGTAAGGTAAGAATCTGTCAAGACACAAATCTGCGGTTGGACACCAGAACTTGCCTGCAGTGGTAATAGTGTTCAGAAGGAATAGTTTAATCATCCAAACTTAAAAGATGTTTGGAAGCTCAGCAGGCACTTTATATTTGTCTGCCAAGCTATTAATGTCATCTTGCGTTCATTTGAGGAGACAAAAAACGTTACAGATGAGCAACGTTAGTAATAATTGCAGATTCTCTGAAGTAAGTGTTACGCCACAAGAGGAAAGTTCATTAAACTAAGTCTGAGGTTGACACACAGAGCATGATCTCAATAATACCATCAGTCACTTGAGGTGCTGACAGCCTTGTTTGTAAGAGGGGTTTTCCTGTGAGTGCAACTAATAGTGAAACATGAAATCAAAAAATATTTTTACAGATAGCTCATTATCCCAGACTTAAGAAAATCACCCAGAATCACCCAGAACACATCATAAAACACCCACAATGTTCCAAGGAACTTTAGAAACCATGCAAAAGTCGGACTGTAAATGTTAATCTTCATACACTGAGCCAACTGCTTTTATTCAATAGGAAACATTATAGCCACTAATAGAGAGGTGGCAACTTGGAAATTCATGTTTCTATGAGTGTGTTTATCTCACCAGCCTGTCGATGACATTCTTGATGGTGTTGTACCACTCTCTGATCATAGAGTCTATCTCTGACTGCAGCAGGAATTCATTGCCGGTGACTGTCCGCAGCTAAAACAAACACAGACAAAATTCTCTGGAAAACTGTGGTTTAATTTTTAAATTATACCAATAATCCCAGTTGGATTCTACAAAATTTCCCTGGAAAGCTAAATTTAAACAGCTTCTTTCTCCTCATTTCAGGTCATTGACGAGTCATCGAGCCACTCTCACTTCCCTCCTGTACAGTGACTGTTTTCTTCCAGGAATTACATTTTTATCTGCTACCAGAGTGCTTACATGAACAATTCCCCTTAAAACTTGTGTCCCTTTCTTTATCTTAACAACTGAAAAACTATACTTTCACTGCACTTTTACAGAAGTAAAGTGTTTCTTACCTTGAAGACATTTTTCTTGCTGGACAGGTCTTTGGCCCAGTTCAGCTGCGCTCCTCTTAAATCCACACTGCTCTCTGGACGGCTGTTTCCTGGTTTCTGAGTTTGATTAACATGCAAAGAAATCATAAGTATATTTTTTCTCTTCTACATTACCAGAATCAAGCTACATCAGTGTCTAATAGATTATTTTTTTCTTACACAACACCTACCCAACACCGCTACTTTTCCCGGTCTGTATTAACTTTAATATATCTAACCCTTACTCAGAACACCTGCAACATAAGTGTATAACTGCAGTTTTATTACTCAGGAAATGTTACGTCTCAATGTCCTGATCAATGGAGACAATGTAACAAGTAAGAAATGTTCAGATTTGTGATATTTTTAATAAAGTATTAAAGTTGTAGTAGATGAGCATTTTAAAGCAAGTGCAGGCAAATGTGCAGAAAGGACGCAAATACCCAAGGAACTATCGAAAAATGGATCTACGTCACCTTATATGGAGGAAGAGCTAATAATGAGCACAACTAAAGCAAAGACACTAAGAAGCAAAAGCAAAGGAACCAGAAGCATTCCTGCATCCCATTTATCTCCGAAGTCAAAACTAAGATTTGGGAATGAGGTCAGACCCAACCTTATCAGATTCTGGTTGCAAGTTGAGAAACCACTGGGATTTACCAATTTTTAGGCTTAGTGAGCAAGCGAACTGCTAGATTAGCAACAAAAGAGGATAACAAAGTATTTATCTCCACTCACTTTCGGAGGGAAAAAACTAATTAAAACTGCAGCTAGAGGTACTTCTTATGTATATGGCAGCCATATGACATTTTAAGATCAGGATAGCTAAAACCCTGCAACTTTTCAAGTAGGGATTGACACCTAATTTAAATAGAGAAATCATCTGCACAGCCTGTTACCAAGTTTTTCAGGTGCTTGACGATGACCAGCCACACACACAGAAGTAGGATATCAAACATAGAGGTGTGTTAATGAGAGACTGCAATCCAGGGTAAGAAGGCAGAATGCATCAATGACTGAACAGGCTCTTGAAAACTTAAAAAAAAAAGAAAGGTTTGCAGTTAAGCTGAGAACTAACACTAAACAGGCTTTGATCATAAACCCAACAAAGACATTGACTGAAGAAAATAAAGAATAGCCTTAATTAAATCTCTACCACCATTTTATTGTGTCTTTGTATTTATACAGCATTAAAATATAATGTATAATATGATTGCTTTTATTTAAAACCTAAAAACAAATCAACAATCCTATATACTACTGCTAAAATAATACTACATATTGAGTACTACAGCTATGCTAATATCACTTACATTATTTAATTTTCATATTTATACATAGACCTTAAACAAACATATAGAAAAAACATCCACAGAATTTAGTATTCGAACGATATGAAGTAAAATCTTGTTAGTTTGGAAATTGTAACTTTTTAAAATCTCTTTGGCAGTAACTGAACCATGCCTAATTAAATCAAGGCCAACCATATAGGCTGTGATAATAAAGGGTTTCTGATGGCTGCAATATGTACCAATGTAGGTGGGCTGAAAGACTTCACCATGAGTTAAAAACAAATACAACAAAACTCCATTTGCAAACTTTTTCCAGCAACTTTGTTATTTTTATTGTTTTTTGTTACTTAAAAAATATAGACAAAAAACAAAAACAGCAGAAACATGGTTTGTCTGAACTCTCACCCAGCTAGAAGGTGTCTGAGATTTTGGATCCTTGAAGAAAACCAGGCTGTTTCCAACTAACACCACCCAGGAAGGACTCCAGTTTTTCCTGCAAGCACAAAAACAAATTTTGTTATTAAGAATCCTGCATCATTCTGGAATTATTTTTTTCCTCCATTTGTCTGAGAATTAGTTGAATTTCCAAATACACTACAGTGTTGTTGTGGTTTTGTGGTGCAGAAGCAATAGCGGGCAAGCACAACATAGCTTGCTATGTGATTTAGTTAAGCCCAAAATTAGTCATACCCCTGGCAGATTTAGATTTAAATTTATTTTCATTCAACCACAAATGTGTTTCTGACAGGAAATGAGATAGGCCTCCCACAAAAGATAATAAAATGTTGTCAAAGGATAAACAATGAAAAATACTGATCTGTTTTTATTAAAATTTTAATAACAAATGGGAAGTAAAAAAATATTCATATCCTCCTCGATAATCAATGGAAAACTCTTTATTGGTAATAAAGCAGTCAAACTCTTCTTATAATAGCTTAACAGCCTTTTGTATACAACAAACTTTTGTTTGGTGCCATGGTATTTTGAAAATTTAACTTTGGAAATGAGCCTCAAGTCTTTGAGGTTGGAAGTCCTCCCCATCATCACCCTAATCTTTAGCTCCATCCACAGATTCTCTATCAGATGCAAGTCAGGACTCTGGATGGGCTGCTCTATAACATTACTATTACTTTTTAGTTAGGAGAATGATGTTGATAAAACAACAGGATCACTGTAAACCTAACTTTGCCAAGGGTTCTAAATAATTTTTGGCGTAAGTTTAAATTAAAAACAGACTTAGAAACTCGAAATATTGAGTTTTTCCAAGTCTTCCCTTTGGAAAGTATTTTTAATAATCTATTTTTCTACTCAAAAAGGGTACAAACACAACAGAATGTGACAGGGCTTCAATTCCAGAAGATCACATTTGTTTTTCTTGTCTACAAACATTTACTTAATGCAGCCTCACCTCAGTTTCCTGCCTCCTTCTGCAATCTTTGTCTTGTTTAAGAGGCCTGCTTTTTCCAGCTCCTAGGAAAAAATATCAAGGGGTTTAAAGGGCATGAAAACCTGCAATTCTCATCTCAATATATATCCTGAAACAGTAACGCTATCACCTAAAATAGGCGAAGATGGCTGGAATTAAAAGAGTCTATAAGGACATCTTTAAATGTTATGAGTGAAGATTCTCAGAGGGTTTTTTTTTCTCTCTGTAATATACTGAATCCTGAGTGAAGCCATTTAACTTGGTTGTTGCATCATTCCAAAGATAACAGTAGGGGAGCTGCTGTAAAAATCTCCCACTGCGGTATGGCCCCGTTTAGGATGCGAGAGAGTAAATACTGTCTGTGAAGCTATACTGTAAGTGCTCAGTGCAGTATGGGAAGACCTGTTAGTGAGAGAAAGCAACTCTAAGCAGATACCCCAAAATATAATGGTGCTTTATATAGACCATCTAAAATATCTGTTGTAGTAGTGGATCCTTTTAAAGTGGTCAGTAAAAAAGCTACCTGGCAAGGCAGTTATTACTGATCTTCTTTACAAATTCTGCAAATACATTGAAAAAGATTCGATTTAGAAGGTTTCATTTTATTATCATAATAGGCAATTCGTTAGACTGAAACTGGTAAACTCATTTACCACATTCCATCAGTCTTTTATTAGAAGAAAATGTAGCAGTTTTGGAAAACTGTTGCACCAAAGAAGAGAAAACATTTCCCATGCATTCATCTCCAAAAGCAGCATTTAACATCTCACCGGCGTGCATCCGTCACTGTCTGGAGAGCTCTCTGGAGAAGGAGATTCAATGATGATGTTGGTCACATTGCAGGAGGAATCTCTGCACAGCTGGACCAGATGCAAAAAGAAAAGAGAGCATAATCTGCACTGTTTACTTATCTGTGTTTTTGTACAGAAAGCACTGTGTTTTGTGCGATAATTGCTTGTTAATTTTCCTCTCTGCTTTGTGTAAACATTGCATACGCAGATAATGAGCATGTGAACATGTTTGTGTTTGTGTGGAGGGGAATACCTTTTCATTCTCAGGCAGGATCGCAGACTGCAAAGGGCTGAGCTGCTGCTTGGAATCCTGGTGGGATCCATAGTTATTGCACTGTCCTTCTGTCTTTGTGAACGCAGAGGTGCTCAAAGTGTCGGAGGAGACAGCTCGCTTGATGCTCTTTACCATCAAATGTTTGATGTTATGCAAAGATGGAACAAAAAAAATAAAAAAGGACAAAAAAACTGGTGATTCAATGCATGTTAACTGAAAAGATGATACACTTATGTGGAGGCCAAGAAGTATTTGCCCCATTTTTTTCACTTAAATGTTTCAGATCAAAGAAATACTAATATCAAAGAAATCTGAGTAAATACAAAATGCATTTTTCAATCAGGATTTTTATTTTTATGGTAAAAGGTTTTATAAATGGTTGGCTTGTGGGACTCCTGAGGCGGCTGACGGGTACCGTGAGGCCAAGCGTGCCGCGGCCCGGGCGGTGGCAGAGGCAAAAACTTGGGCTTGGGAGGAGTTTGGTGAGGCCATGGAGAAGGACTACCGGTCGGCCTCGAAGCGATTCTGGCAAACCGTCCACCGCCTCAGGAGGGGGAAGCAGTGCTTCGCCAACACTGTTCACAGTGGGGGTGGGAGGCTGCTGACCTCAACTGGGGACATTATCGGGCGGTGGAAGGAGTACTTCGAGGATCTCCTCAATCCTGCCATCACGCATTCCCTGGTGGAAACAGAGGCTGGGGACTCGGGGTTGGACTCTTTCATCACCCAGGCTGAAGTCACGAGGTGGGTTAAAAAGCTCCGTGGTGGCAGGGCTTCTGGGGCGGATGAGATCCGCCCCGAGTACCTCAAGTCTCTGGATGCTGTTGGGCTGTCATGGTTGACACGCCTCTTCAACATTGCGTGGCGGTCAGGGACAGTGCCACTGGACTGGCAGACTGGGGTGGTGGTCCCCCTTCATAAGAAGGGTGAGCGGAGGGTGTGTTCCAACTACAGGGGGATCACACTCCTCAGCCTCCCTGGTAGCCCTACGCCAGGGTATTGGAGAGGAGAGTCCGGCCGATAGTCGAACCTCGGCTTCAGGAGGAGCAGTGTGGTTTTCGTCCCGGCCGTGGAATACTGGACCAGCTCTATACCCTCTACAGGGTACTCGAGGTGGGGTACTCGAGGGTTCATGGGAGTTTGCCCAACCGGTCTACATGTTTTTTGTGGACCTGGAGAAAGCATTCAACTGTGTCCCTCGTGATGCCCTGTGGGGGGTGCTCCAGGAGTATGGAGTCGGGGGCCCTTTATTAGGGGCCATCCGGTCTCTGTACAAGCGGAGCAGGAGTGTGGTTCGCATTGCCGGCACTAAGTCGGACCTGTTCCCGGTGCATGTTGGACTCCGGCAGGGCTGCCCTTTGTCACCGGTCCTGTTCATAACTTTTATGGACAGGATTTCTAGGCGCAGCCAAGGGCCGGAGGGTTCTGGTTTGGGGACCAGAGGATTTCGTCTCTTCTTTTTGCAGATGACATGGTCCTGCTGGCCCCCTCTAGCCAAGACCTACAGCATGCGCTGGGGCAGTTCGCAGCCGAGTGTGAAGCGGCTGGGATGAGGATCAGCTCCTCCAAGTCCGAGGCCATGGTTCACGACCGGAAAAGGGTGGGCTTGTCCTCTTCAGGTTGGAGGGGAGTTCCTGCCTCAAGTGGAGGAGTTTAAGTATCTCGGGGTCTTGTTCACGAGTGAGGGAAGAATGGAGCGGGAGATCTCTACAGGGAGTGTACTTTGTATACAGAGATAGAGAATACACTTTTTTATTACTAAAACTAGACTAAAACCTTTTTTGAGTTTTCACTGACTAAAACTGGACCAACCCTAAAACATATAAAAATGACTAAATGTGACTATACTAAAAATCCTTTTAGTATAGTATAAATGTGAAAGAGGACTTTTTGTGTCTTTTGGTCATCAGTGGTTTTGCATTAGAACTTTTCCATGGATGCCCAGTCTCTTTCTTATTCATGAATCATGAACACTTCCCCTTAATTCCACTGCAGTGCTTTAGATGTTTTTCTAGGTTCTGTTGTGACCTCCTGGATGAATCCTCAACAAACTTTTGGAGTGATTTTGGTAGGTGGTACTGTTACATGTTTTCTCCATTTGTGGTACACTGGAGTCCCAAAACCTGAAAAATAACCTATTGCCCCTTTCCCGACTGTTAGATGTCATTAGATTAGATTAGATTAGATTACATTAAATTTGTTCCCATGTGTTTTTAATTTCTTTTAACATTTCCAGTCTCCGATCTGTGTCTACAAACAACACTGTAAATGTAAGTTCCTCACAGTTTCAAGCAGGATTTGTAAAAACGCGGCTCTAAACAACAGTTAGCGTTTATGAACACTCTTTTTGATCCTGCCAGGATTTCTGACCTATACAGAAAATGCCACAAATGAAGTTGCACACAATATTTCAAGGTTTTTTGTTTTTTCTAACACTAGCCGGAGATATTTAAAGAACGGATACTGTTTATAAAACCAGTTACAAATAACATTTCTAAATGCAGGTGAAATAGGGCAGTCATTAAAGCCACTGCAGAGAACTGACTTCTATTAACTAGTCAGCTGATGACACTAAAACCAACAGCAGAGATAAAAAGCTGAGTCCACGTGTAAGACAGGAGATTTACACGTGGGGATCATGGCATTGTTGTCAGTCTCCACGAGCCTGCCTCTACCCAAGCTGGCACAGGTTGTATGGTGTAAGAGTCTGTGCTTGTCCGGCAATGAAAACAGAAAGAAGTGGGGCTGAGCAAAAACTGACCCAGACTCAGCACCATTTGGTGAAAATAAACCTTATTCATAAAATGCATGAACAATTTAACTGTGTTCAACTGTTTTCTTTTTTCATTAAAATACTCAAAGACTATTTTTACTGAGAAATGTCCCAGTTAAAAATGAGCAACAGTACAAATAAGGTAAACGTTATCAGTTCAAAGCAGATTGCTGCTTCTCCAACTAGTTTAAGGAAGCCCTTTTAGTTCCCTCAGTGTCAGATCAGCTCTAAAACATGTTTTACATACTTAAAATAATTTCTCGACGAGAAACAACAACAAAGCAGAACAGCAACATTTTAACTCTGGGTGATGGTGACTAACTTATTCACATAAATTGTACATCTGCAAATTTAGAAACAAACATATAAAATGATTTTATTTCAAATGCAGAATAGTAGACCTATGGCCCAATGCCAGAACATGCAAGTGTGTAAGAGGCTTTTACTTTTTGTTCATCTAAAGCCTTATTAAAGTTCCCTGTCTCTGTAACCCAGTTAGAACAATCAGCCTAAACATCCCAACTCATGTTTGTATCTCTTCATACAGGGAGGATTAAATCTCAAAGCCAAATCTGCTGCTTTGCAAAAAGCAGGCCTTTAAAAAGGGCTTTAAAGCAAGAGCACCCACACCCCACTGTGACGCAACATGTTGCAGTAGGAACTGCTTGGGTAACAGCCTTTCTTTTTACACCCAGAGTTGCTGTTTCTCCACCTTAATATACAGAAATGCTGATCGTTGAGAATCATATCAGCATAGCTGGCTTTACATTAATGTGCTACAGTAAAACAGCCGAGACGCAGGTTTTGCAAATCTAAAAGACTTCTTTGAGGCTCTGAGGCTCCTCAAGCATTAACAAAATTGCTGGGATTACCGACAGAGCCATGCTTGCAAGAAAAAACAAAACAATGCAAAGGCTTCTCACCTAAGGTAACCACTATACTAACAAATGTGTGAAGAAGGTTTACACAGAATGCAAGTTTACCACAAGAAGTATTGTGCACGAACAAATGAATGTGTTCATGATTGGACTTTTTTGAGAACTTTGAACTGAAAGATGCTTGCTTTTTAAGTGAGGTACATGTAGAGAGTCATTTAAGGGTGCTGTTTGGAATAAATGAAAGATTTACACTTTTCTAGGGCAAAACATTGGATATTTTATGGAGAAAAATTGTAGGATTTTCCCTTATAGCACGCACTCTGTCTGCTGAGTGTGGGCACTGGCAGCAGAGACACAGTTCAGATTTGTGAGGACTTGTATTAATAATTTAGGTCTATGTGTCCTTCCTCACTTAAAATTTGACTATGCCACATTCTGCTTCGCTTCATAACTGAAGGTTTTAACTGAAGGTTTTAGCTCCAACCCATAAAACTACAAGGTTACATTGAGGAGTTTTTTGCTGCCCAATTTTAGTTTCTTTTTCTTTATGGATAGGAGATGGACCAAAGACACGCAGAGAGGCTGCAGTTTTGAACTATTTTCCCCGACCACCCTGCAGGTAAGTACCTGACAGAGCAACAGATATGTATACATGACTGAAGATTTTGTCAGATAAAGTGTTTAAACAGAATTGAGATTTTATTAAATTAGGAACATCGTGGTGGGTTAACTCCCTCATGCACTACACCAGTGGCGATTGCTCTAAGACTGCAAGGGAAGCTTAGCTTCCCCTAAAATGTCAAAAAATAAGTGATCAATTATATACTGTTGTGTGTACATGTCATTGACTAAATATGCGCTACAACGCGTTCAACTTTTGTTCAGAATCAGCTTCTTATCACTGGTAACGACGCAGCTTTCCTCTCACTCATTCCCGCAGCTTCACAGTGCTTTAAACAGTGAGTTCAATAGCGAAGCAAAAATGCTGGGCTTTGTCCCGCCCATCGGACGCTCAGCGTCTCTGGGGTCTATGGGGCAGCCTCTGCTGCAGCGAAACGAGATGAGTCATTGGATAAATGCTGGGCTTTGTCCCGCCCATCAGACGCTCAGCGTCTCTGGGGGTCTATGGGGCAGTGGGCTGGCCCGGACGCTCAGCTTCTGCATGATGATTGGATGATCTGTCTGAGGCTGAATCCCTTTTTGATTGACAGCGAAAAGAGCGAATCAGCGATCTTGAAATCGAGCTTCCCCTCCTTGAAAGACCAGCATCTGCCACTGCACTACACATATATATAGATAAGGCAAATCTCTTTTGACTTTATAGCTGTAGAATTAGCAAAGAAATGTGATTTTGTCAAAGACAACTTCAACTTTTTACAATTACTGGGAGTCCCATCTGTGCTGACCTGAGGGTAATAAGAGGGTTAAAAGTGACCACAGTAATATACGTAGTCCAAATGGGCATGTTTTAGTCAAACTTTTTCTTTCTGTTAATGAAACTATCAAAATATGAGAGTAGCTGTTTGGGAAATTCAACCATTATAAAATAAAGTTTATCTAAACAAAGACAACAGAGGAGAATAAAATGAATGCCAGGCAATGGAATAATCCATATAGTAATTTCTGAATGAAGTCATGACCTATATATATCATTTTGAAACCTTATTTCAGACAAAGTATAATAAATGGATTAGAACTAGTTAAAGTGTAGGTGGTGAACTGTAAGCATGAATCAATTCATTTTAACCAAACTGAACTAGGTTTAGAACTAGCTCTTGTTAAGCAAGAACTAACACAACACTCACCATGAGGCAGGATTTTATCCAGAGCAGGGACAAAGTCAAGGTGGGAAACAAAGTCGACGAAGTTATTTTGATGTCCCCTTTGTTAAGCAAATGCATTCAGTTGTTCAGGCAGAATATGTAAAACAGGCAAAGGGAGCTTTTGTCTTTGACCTTTTTTCCGGGGTTATAGCCAAGGTGAAAAGCTTTAAATGTCCTCTGGTGAAAAAGTGAAGCATAAATATTTTACCTGTTTCATTTGCCAGCTGCTGTCAGTATTTGTCTGGTGACTGCCGAAGATGTAATCAGGAGACAGCTGAAAAGAAAGCAAAGTCAGATGGATAAAGACTGAAAACAAAGATTAACAGTTGCTATGTTCATTTTACTCAAAATTAAGAGTTTCAATTCATTTCCTCTAAAATTGACAGTAAAAGGATCAAGAAACATCCGTTTTTGTGAAATTGACAGTTGTAAAGGTTTGTGCACCTTTTTTCGATTTTATACTTTTGTGAAAAACAGGATGCTGACAAATTTCTTTAGCTCAGATCAGATATGAGGCTAAACTCACACCAGCACTGAAACTACCTGTCTGCCCTGCAACATCCTGCCAGTCATGACTAATGTAACCCAGCCCAAAGAGCTCACACACAGACACCAACTCGTCCGTACTCATCTGGAGTGGCAGTTACTGCAAAGCCTCTCTTCTGACTCAAATACGTTGCTCTCTGCCTTCTCTGTTCAGCTCAAAAAAACAGTGTCAACAACATTTTCTCCAATCATGAATCCCCAATATGAGAGAATGATATTTCCAGTACAGTCAAATAAAGCAGATTGAGTTCAACTCAGTATGCAGAACACATCATGTGCTGCCAGAAATTTTAAAACTCAGTACGTACAAATCTGAACCAGCAATAACACAGAGAAGGAAACTCACAGCAAAGGTGCTCTTTATGATTGTTCAGCTGTGGGTACAGGTCAAGCCAACTCGAGTTCCCTATGGCTTGTTATCTGTGACTA